>VZTH01019368.1:5944-44080 GCA_013397815.1 Aleadryas rufinucha | reverse complement strand
GGGATGGATGAGGTGTGGGGTGGGTGAAGGTGTGGGATGGGTGAAGGTGTGGGATGGATGAGGGTGTGGGATGGGTGAGGGTGTGGGATGGGTGAGGGTGTGGGATGGATGGGGTGTGGGATGGATGAGGGTGTGGGATGGATGAGGGTGGGAGCTGCTCAGTGCTGATGCAGCAAGACTGCTTTTCTCACAAGAGCTGATCATGCCATTAGAGTGCAGGTCTCTGCACCTCTCTTTGTGAGCTTTATACATATTCTGTGTGCTCTTGTCTGAGACATGCTCAGAAAATGTTCCTTTAGATGTTATGTTAGCAACAGGTGACCAGAGAAGTAAAATACTTCAGAATACTCAGACTTGCAGAACGGCACCAGAGTCAAGGTACTTTCTAACAGCTCAATAGAATCTCCTTTAGCAATACCTAATAAACTTCCCTGGTTTCCTGGCCTATTTACAGTCCTTGTCCTTACCCCTAATCCATTTCAGAAGTTGTTTCCATTTGGACTCAGGGAATGCCCAGCAGGACGTTTGTCTCAGCACACAGGGACAGCTGTGTTGACAGTCTCAGTGGCCTCAGGGCATTATAGGCTCTCTGTAATCAGATGAGACCTGTACGTGCTTCAGTGCCTCCAGTGAACTGAAACAACCTTTGTCTGGTTGGGGTGATGAAGGGAGTGACCATGGTTAGGGGTTTGGTGGTCGTTCTGTGGGACCCTCTAAAGGACACATAAACTGCAAAACCAAGTGAAGGTGCAGGAGTCAGTTTTACTGTAACAGTTCCTCTGGCAGCATGAAAAAAGGATGGTTTGATGTTGGAAAAGTACATACAAGAAATGCAGAGGATTCAGAGTTAACTTGTAAAATTATGTTGAATCATTTTTTATATAATATCTGTCCCTTAGATCCCCATCCAGTGTTATCCATTGTACATAGCTCTTCTCTGAAATAGTTCTTTTTCTTCCTTTGTACTATGTGATGGGGTAAATATGCAACTCTTTCTGTTTGAGGAATCCTAGGAGTTACTGGTAACAATAGTAGGTGAAAGTTAGACAGCAATGGCATTTTTCAACTGCTGGCACACCGTTTAACATGCACTTTGCATAGCAATAGCAATGGCCAAATCCCTGTTGAACACTGGCCAGGAGAATCCATCAGCGTGTTTTATTCATGTGGTGTGACAGTGCAGTTAACTCAAGTCTGTATTGATTCTGTTTATTTCAATTTAGAGAACATCTCCACTGAGCATTCCATGTAACTATTGTACAGACAAGGAGCAGCATCTAGAGCTGACAGGCAAGCATATAAATACAAATCTTTTGCAAAACATTCTGTCATGCTGCTTCTGCAAGGAGAACAGGTCAGACTTAAACAGAAGCAGATTCTGCTGTCAAGACTTTTGCTGAAATTGCCTTTCCTCCAGCTCTGTTATGATTGTATCAGGGCACCATTTGTTTTAGTCTCTCAGATGATCTCCACAGCTGCATTACTGTACAGAGAGACAGAAAAACAGAGTTTAAACACGCCGAGTAGGTAAAACATGCACTTTACATTGTAACTAACAGACTGTCAGTGAAATCCTCGATATTGACACAGTGTCAATAGGAGTTTATAACCTTCTGCTTCCCGAGATCCCAGGGAGTCTGTGGGTACTGAATAAATACAGATCCATGGTACAGAGGGCACAGTAAGTGCTGTAGGTGCCTTGGTTGTCCCAGGGAGGTGCACAATCAGAATTGTTTGAATGCTTAGGCAGGCCAAAGGTTGTGAACGTGAGACACGAGCTTGAGGAAGTCCATTCAGGGAGGGAACCTACAGTAATTAGCTCTGCCACTTGTTGCAGTTGTTTCCTTCTTAGGATGATTAAGTCACACTGATCTGGTCAACCCGGGTCAGCCACAATGTTACCAAGACAACCAAGTAAACTGGTCACTGCCCTTGAGTGTTGCCCAGCCCATGAAGTGGCTCTCAGATCCCTGCTCCAGCTTTGTCCTGATGCTGGAAGGGTGATGTGGTGGGACACAGCCTCAGCTCCTCATACAAACAAACTCTTCACACAGCTGGAGTGTTGTTCAGGGCTCCTCAGCAGCAACAACCAGGATGGATGAGATACTCAAAACTGAACTGGACATGCTCCATCCCATAACAGTGTCCCATTGAAACATCCCTCTGTAACAGTCACAGTTCCTGCCTGCCAAGAATTTGCTTAATATGTACTGTTAGACTGGAAGGGGTGGGGGAAGGAGAGCCCTTGCTATCATTAAAAAGGAAAAGGAAAAAAAAGTCTAATCAAATAAATCCCTGTAGTTCATTTCCTCTTATGAGATCTGTGCTCTGTAATTATATTACCAAAGAAGTCTTTCTTCTCTGAGTTCACGTGAAACTCTAATGGTTTTATTCCCCTTGGCCCTAGTTCAATCAGTGTACATGAAATTACAAAGTTTTTCAGTTCCAGTATAAGATTGAATTAGGAGGTGGTGGGTGTGGTACTTCGGATTAGAGCAAACTATGAAAAAGATTCAATTCCTTAAAGGACACTTGCTATGTTGGGAGTACATTTAACATAACCCCACTACCAGGTAGGAATTTTGTTTAAGAGAACCCAGCCCACCAACAAAGAGTGCCAGCAATGCAGAGTTCCTGACGTGCAGCAACTGTGAATAGAAAGATGTTCTGTTAGCAGGTAAGTAATGCTGGCAAATTGTTAAACACATATTTAGGTGTATTCATATAATGAGTAAAACAGTGTAAAAGATACTCAGTATCTCAAAGAAGTCAGATGAATTTTACTAGTTTGCTGATGGAATTTTACTGTTGCTCTTGGTGGAGATACTGAAGCCAGTTTTAAGCACTTTAGGTAATTTGTTCTGAAGGAAATGCTGTTCAGGTGATGCAACATCAGCTTCTTAAAAAGGAGAAAACAGAACTTGATGAAGCAAATAGGAAGTGAACGTTTTAATTTGTCACAGACTCACCTTTTTCCTAATGTGCACTTGATTAGCAAATGTGGGTGGTGTTTTATAATTTCAGTTTTATTGCATCAGGAAGAAGGGAAATGAATTCTTTGCTGGACATCATTGAGCATCTTTTGCCTCTTGTAGCTTCTTCAATCCATTTTGGTTAAAATGAAAAAAGTATTTTTACTGCAGTGCAGGAAACTGAAATCCCTTTTTAGAAACTGAAGTTGGATTTGGGGTGAATATTTTGTTATCTGATCCTTCTGTGCCAAGTGAAGCATTAAATGAAAACATTTTGGTTACAGTTCCATGCCAAGTCATGCCCCCTCTTCTGACCAGTCACATATTAACTCTGTCTCATTGTACCTGCAGACTCCTTGTACAGTAATTTCAGGACTTTCTCATTTCAGTGCTGCAGTGTGTTTCTCTGCAAGTGCCATTTGCACTGAAATAATTCATGACATATCCTCCCCTCCCTGCACATACATTCTACATTCTTTATATGTAACTGTAAGCATAACAAATCTTGTCTAAGTTTCATGCCATTTTCTCTTCTTTAATTGTTAATAATTAACTGAATTTTGTTAAATGTAGAAGTGCTCAGTCTCTTTTAGGATGAAGGATGGATGTTTTCCTATCAATCAGTTTTTAAATCTGAGTACTGAAAAGTCTGACAAACAATGCTTGAAAGAAGCAAATTTTGTTCCTATTTTGGGGTACAAAATGGCAGGTGATAAAAGGGGGCAATTCAGAATTGAAGTTGGTTGAATTCTTCATTAAGTCCATTCTACTTCTTGTCATTACATTGCATCAGCAAGATTTAAACCCTTCATTTTGGAGAAGGGTCACATCTGTAATAAATTATGGTCTCCCTTATTTAAACAGTAGCATTGTTATAAATATTTTCTTCCTGTATTTCTGTTTCATAAGCCAAATACTCAGCATTTCTCCTCTTCTTGTAAGTAGCCACACAATGGGCTGCCAAGGCTGGTTTATCATTTGCCTTGGGAAAGGCATTTTATAATATTGCAGGAGAAAACATTTGCAGGCAGAGGTTTGACCCGTGGGGGAGAGAGGTGAGGGCTTTGCAGGATTGGTGCCAAGAGACTGAGGCTTGAAGGAGAACTCCCACAGCTGCTCTCACCAGTGAGGGTCAGAGAACTGCAACGAGCCTGTTCCTGCAGAAATGAGACTGAGCCACTGATTTAAACTGAAATTTCTGAGTGTTAAGATTTTTAGCCAGACTTAACAAATTTCCTTTCAATTTTTAATGGAACTTTTATGTTTGGATGTAGGGATAACTGGATGAACCTGCCAAAGGCGGTTCTGATGTCAAGGCACTGCTTTTCAGTGCTGTATTTGCAGGATCCATTCTTGTGACAATGAACTTGTCATGGTAGCAAAGAAGAGAAATCCACACAACCTCTTACTGAGAGTAACAAGGTTTTACTGGAGAGTACAGTATTTTAGGGCAAGACATGTGTTTTTTCCTAAAAGGAAGAGCAGACAAGAGTATTGACACAAAGAGTCATCCAGGGCTGTGTCATACGGAGCACAATTAGCTGATGCCGAGGTCACACTTTGGCCCCTGGCAAGTTTTGGGGGGTACATTTAAGCAGCTCCTTTGATGTTGGTGGCACTGATGGATCATTTGCAACTGTAAATGTGTTTTCTGCGCAGTCCAAGTGCCCAGGAATACAGGAGGCTCTGCAGAGCACCAGTAAGAGGCCTGTAGAAAACTGGATTGTTGTTTGCCCCCGGCAGTGAAACATATTCCTGGAGTGTGTGTGTGTGGGTGCTACAGCTCAGGGCTCCGTTCCAGGCTCTGCCCCTGACTCAGCTCTGGTGCCTCGGGCTCTTTAGGGAGAGTTACCTGAGTTCTTAATTCTCTCATTAGAAAACGTGGAGGTTATTACTTGCTCACTTCCCCATACCAGCCTCACAGGGGTGTGAGTTAATGAACATCTGTTAATGTGTGGAAATAAACGCTGTGAAAGTGCCGGAGCAGTAGCAGCGCTCGCACAGCGGGTTGGGAATCTGCAGCTTTTTCCTACGGGATTGTGCTGTAAGACTAAATCACCATTTTAGCAGGGCACCTGTGGAGCATAGCATCCCTGTCTCCAAATCCCCCTGTGTGCCCTGGTACTTGTAAGTGCTCCCGAGCCCAGGGCTGGGACAGCTCCGTGCCACTCTGGGAGCTCTGTGCAACCTCGCGTAACCCAGGTACGTGCAGCTCATAGCACACAGCTCTTGACGAGTGTTATGTGCCCAGCTCCAGTTCATTATCCTCGCTCATCTGCCACTCATTAAGGGAAAAAAAGATACTGCTGTCTGCAAAAATCGGATTTGTTACCCGGTGTGCAACAAGCCGATAACGGCACACTCGAGACAGACATTGATTATTTATTTCAGAGTTGCCAAGCCTGGGTGCCAGGTGGAATTCCACGTATCAACCATCAGAACTTTTTAGCATACATTTTAGCAAACGAAGGAATTTTGACATATTCCACACTTTCCAACAATACAGTTTCCTTCTTTAAAGCTTCCTGATTTCCCTCTCCCCTCGCTGGATGCCTCAATGGGTTGATATCGGGAGGACGAAGCCCCCGCTCGCCGCTCCGGTGCCCTTCCCTTCTCCGGGGCGCTGCGGGCGGCCCCCGCTCGCAAGAGTTAATCGCTGCCAACCTTTGGCAGCGCTGGCCGGTCCTAGAAATCCGGCTGGCTGCTGGAGCGGCTGCCAGGAGCCTCCCTCGGGCCGTCATGTGAGCAGTGTAAACAGCCCGGCCGGGCGAGTGGGCGGCTCGGCGCTCGCCAGTGGGGCAGAGTTCAGTGGCTGCGGCGGGGTTACTGCCGAGCGCCGCGGGGTTGCCATAGCGAGCATTGCATAACGCTGGCAGCGGCCCCGGCCACGAAGGGCCCCGCGTTCCTTCTGCTCCGTTTGTTCATTGTTGCCGAGGCCCACTTTGCTGTCGCAAATGGAGTTCCACGCGTAGTTCCTGGCTGGGCTGCTGCGGGAGGTTTCACCGGGAGCAGGGAGAGCTCGGGGCTTGCTCACGGAGCCCTGTAACTGGGGCATTCGCGTTGCAAGGCGCTGCCTGCAGCAGGGTTGTTTGCATGAGCAGGAGCTTTGCATGCCAGTAAAGTTTGTGGGAGTAAGAAAGGTGTTTAACTTCCTGGTACGTTGTCTTCTAAAAGGAAGTGATTTGATGTAGTACTGAAATTTGCACCCAGCTAGGGAGCTCAGGGCATCAGAACATCAGCATTATGTGGGTACAGCATGACTGCAAGAATTAATGCTCCCATATCACTGCATGGATCAAATGGATTGCAGGAGATGGGAGTTTGTGGGAGGCTGAGAAGACAGAAAACTTGTGGATGGAATTGGTGGAGGGAAGCTGGAACGTTGCAACATGGGAAGCTGCATTTGGAATCAGGCCATCATCCTCTGGAGATCTCTGCTGAAGTTGCATTTGCATTTGCATAAGTTTTGGCACAAGAAATCAATGTCCATGAAGTGACTATTCTGTGCTTTCCCTTTCTAGATGATTAATTAAAGTGGCTGAGGGATTGATTTGGCTACAAGCTGTCTCCTGAGGTTTCTGACTGTAGTATGTTTGTTATGTGGAATAGACCAAGGTCTATCTCTTTGGCTGGAGTGATTATGCTTTTGGCTCTCCTGCTTTTTGAGGGTCTGGCCATTGAGTCAGTGGCAAAGTCCTGTTTGACTTTCCTGGGCCAGAATCAGAACTGCAGTTTTGCCTATTCAGTGTGGTGTATTTATTGTTCCAAGAGCAAACAGATTTAATATTAAGGTTGTGATGAAGGGTCACCAGGTTTATTTGGCATTTGAAGGTTGTTGTATTTCAGTCATTTGCCTCTGAAAGATTTTGCTGGCTGTTGAGAGAGACTTTTTATTCCTTCCTCTTGGGTTTGTACCCTTTCCACTTGAGGTCCTGGGCATGTTAGGGTGCATGTGTGACCTTTTGTGTGGCAGAACTGCCATGCAAACCTAGCTAAGAACAACAGGATACTGCCTCCTACCTGTGCTCTTACAGCTCTTCTGCCAGGATAGCGAGACCCCCTGCCCCAGTTTGAAACTGGAAGTCTGTCCTTGAGCCAGTGGTGCCAGGACTCGTGTGAGCTGGACGTGGCTTCTTGGTGAATGGCTTCACACACCCAGTCCCAAGCTCTGCCCTGCTGAGCTCTTCTTTTCTACAAAGCATTTTACAAAACAAAATAAAGTAAGGGAGGAGTGAAGTCCTGTGGTCTGCTCCTCGGAGAGTCCTGGTTTTGCTGGTGATTTGTATTTCAGTTTTAAAACATCAGTTGTGATTGTGGGATTGCTGGGCTTTTTGTTCTCAGTCAGGACAACTTAGACTGTCAGGGCCCCGATGAATTCCAAGGCACTGTGGCAGAGCCAACAATAATAATGAGGAAGTGAACATGGCTGGGAGCTATTCTGGGATCTGCCTGATCACTTCATATGGGCCTAGTGATGCTCAGTCCTTACAGTGCAGGTGGTGCTTTGGGAGAAATATGGCCTGTGTCCTTCCCCTGTTATTGTCCAAAATATCAGAGTGACCAGAGGCATCCCAAAGTGGTAGCTAATGGAGCCCAGGGCGTTAGTAGAGACCAGTCCACCTTTTTTGGGATCAGGTCAGTCTATCCCTCCCCTGGGAGCTGACACAGACAAGAGCAGATGGTTCTAGGAGTGTGGTCCAAAATTCCCAAAGGCCCCCAGCTGCTGTGGTCCCTGTTTGCTGTTCAAGCTTTCCACTGAGCATTTCCATCCACCTTCCTGGCCTTAGGAAGGTGCTGAACTGAAATGCTGCTGCATGTATCCCTTTGCCCAGCAACTGTGCTCCTTGGTCCCAGACAGCTGCATGGTTGAAGATGTTTCTCTTGTAAGAGATCTTCAGATGAAATTGTTGGGTGTTGCCAATAGATCTGTTACTTTTCAGGCAGTACCAGAAATGCACTTTGCCAACAGATACTCAGAAAAATGTTGGTGTATTCTTGTTTTGCTGAGCTGGGACTTCAGTGCTCTCCTTTCCTGGCTACCTCTCCAGGGTGGGAGAGGAATTGACTTCATCTCACACTGCCCTGTTGTCTCCTGCCCAAACCACACTGCAGTGGGCCAGAGGAGGAACTGCTGGCCCATAATTCATGGCAGCCCCAAATCTCCTTAAAATGCTGTTTGGCCTGTGACTGGTGCTTTCAGTGACCTCTGCTAGTGGCCCCCAACAGATCACACACAAACCCAGCTTCTATAAAATGAAAGGGAGGCCTCTTGCCCAGCACTTGGCAGATCTCTGCTGGCATGGTGTTAGGGCTGAAAGTGCTGCTTGTGCTAGGAACAGGCTGCAGGGTGGCTGGAAATGTGTCACTGACGTGGGATCTGTGGGCCCCACTCAGTCAACAGGCACTAAATACAACCTGCTCACAGACTGGCTGTGAGGGACACGGGGCTGTCACTGGCCTGGTTGGGGTGCAGTGTCTGTGCAAAAAGCAGTGCTGCTTCCCAAGGGCTTGTCAGCCTCGAGTGTGGTTTGCTGTGACACTGAGGCTTGGACAAGGAGTTGTAGATGTCTGCCAGGAATATTGTTCTCCACTGGTGTGTCCCTCCTGGAAATCGTGTTCCTCAGCTGCAGCATCGCGTGGTGACACCTACGTGACCAAAGCAAGGTGCCCAGTAGGTGACACACCCAGCCCCTGTCACGTGCTTTGGCAAACGGGGTCTCCATTGTTGGGATGACATTTGGCCCAGATGTCTCAGCTTTCTTATGTGCTCTGGAGAGCCTGGGGAATTTTAAACTTTAAATATTGCTGTTTTCTGCTAAAAAGGACAGGTTCCAAGGAGTTTTCCTGGTATTTGCAGCAGAAGTCAAAGCAGTTTGTGATTACTTGATTTGGGAGCCCATTCAGTGTTTGGCACCAGCCTCTAAGGAAGTGCTGACTGCTTGAGATGTTATCTTTGTTGTAGAGTTCCTCAGCTCCAAATGGACAGAACCGTTCACCATACTCATAATTTTGAAGTTTTATGTAGTATTTTGTATATTTTGGGCTGGACCTTCAAATTAAGACCAAGATGTTGAACTTGATTCAATACCCCATGGGAAGACAGTACAAGGAATAAAGGACAGGTTTGTGGGGTTCCCAGTGCCCAGGATTGCTGAGACACATCTTCGATTTCCATCCAGAAATCAGACAACAGACAGAACTTTTCTTAGAAGGATCCCAAAATAGAAGATATGAAGAGTGAAGATATGAATGCTGGGACTAAATATCAATTCAGAAATAATTGAGTTGAATTTTGTTTCCTGTCTTACACAGCAGGGCCTGATGCCCTCTCCA
Source organism: Aleadryas rufinucha (assembly GCA_013397815.1). Classification (NCBI taxonomy): domain Eukaryota; kingdom Metazoa; phylum Chordata; class Aves; order Passeriformes; genus Aleadryas; species Aleadryas rufinucha. Next base: position 34,775 of record VZTH01019368.1, on the reverse strand, counting down.
AACTAGTTATTAAACTTGCTTTTTAAAATTAGCTTTAGGCATCATAGCTTCTATGTATTTTTGGTCTTGAAAGGAACCATCAATTGTTTTTGTTTGGAGACATTGAATATGAACTTGTTCCTACAGAGCTTTGTGCTGTAATTTATCAACAAGGCGCTGAGGCACAGACGTCAAATGAATACCAGATTTCAAATTATGATAAGCAATTGTGTCATGTCTGTGAATAGACATCAGTCTCTGCTGAGAAATCATCAATAATTCATTAAAAAAATAAATGAGTACAGGGCCATTTGGATAGGTCTTTGCAAACAACCAGTCCCGTGTTCTGTCATAATTGCTGTGAATTTAAACCCAAAGGATGCTTATTTCTCGAAGAGAAGCACATGATCATGCCCAAGTCAAAAAAATGTGTTCCCTCATGACCTAATTACCATTTATCTTTGGGGAGGTGTGGAGGAAGCTGGAGTGTCACCTGTCAGAGGTGTGCTGGGTTTGTCCATGGCTCACTGGGGAACATGCTGAGCACTCCCAGAGTATTTTACTGTTAATATTCCAGTCATTAACATCTTCCCCACTTCCTTTACCCTCTACCTACACCAAACCCTAAGATTATTATTTCCAATCTTAAAATACAACTCTCAGAATAATTTGTGTTTCTTTACTATGAGGAGAGGGAGGATGCTGCTGGCGTAAAAATTTCTTGAGCTTCCCTGTCGTAGGTGGCTTTTCGTTTGACAGTTGGCATCCTGCTCAAGTCCATTTCTCTCCCAAATTGTGGGTTGTTACATTCCAATAAGCACACAGCATCTGTTCTCTGTAGAACATGATTGTGCAAGATGCTGATCATTTGTCTGAGTGGGCTATTTTCAATTGAATCAGAGATGTACATGCAGCCTAACAGCAATAATTCCCTCCTGTCTGTAATTGGCCATTATAGGAAGAGGAATTTATAAATAGTTATGTAAGTCAGGATTTAGAGGCTGTGCTTCAAGACCTAGGGCTAGCCGGTCTTAGCTTATCTTAGCATAATCTCAAAAATAAAAATTCTCTGCTCCACTTTGGAGAGCATGAAATAATTTCTGTTTACACAGTTTTTTCAATTACTTTGATGCTGTGATATAAAGGTCACTGATTGCCTCTAGTCATCACATGGCTTTTTCACTAATTGTGCACTCACGTCATTTTGTTCTGCGGGACCTTTTGCTTCTTGATCCAGTTTCATTGCCCAGATGTTCATTTCATACAGTTATAACTTTATACAAAGGGCATCCTCTGTTCCTACAAACACATTGTGGCCGTTGTTCCCAGCTGGGAACCTCGTGCACAGCAGCTCACCTGCTTCCACCATCAACCCACCGACCTTTGGGCTGATTTCATGTAAAATCAGTCACTGGGGATAAGGAGGAGAAGTTCTGCCAAAATGTTTCCTGGTCCCTAGCCTTGGACTGATTAAGGTTGTGCTGCAGGATAAAAAGGCAATAAGAAATGGGAAAGCTCTTTCATCCTGACCCTTCTGGTGTGCAGTGGGATGGAAAATCGTGTGGGTGCCTTGAAAGTTTTGCACTGGTGCCTTGGAATGTGTAAATGGAGACCTAAACTTCTCCAAGAAATCACTCTATTGCCCTCCCCCAATAAAAGCCACCCACAAAGGTTTCATGTCAGGGCAGAGAGGTCCCTGCTGGTCCCCATGGGGTGACTCTCAGGTAACCAGAGGCCCCCAGGGCCTGGGGATTTCCCATCTCACAGATTTCCGGAGGGTCGGATCTCAAGGTTATCCCATAGCCCATTTGCTGTTTGTGGAGCCACGTGGACATCACACAGACCAGCTGTTGGGTTTAACTTAACCTTTAGAGCAGTCATGAGAGCTTAGTTCATGAGCAGAATAAATTACACGGAAGGCTTCAAGAGAGGATTGTCCATCTGAATGCACTGGTTGCTGCTGAAAGGTCCGGGGAAGATGAGCAGTGGAAAATTGGACAGGGATTGAGCAGTATATCATGTGAGAAGGGTATAACTTGGCAATATATGTCTGTGAAGGTTTTTAAATCTCTACCTTGGCCAAAAGTGACCTCTCAAATGACAGGAATCTGGTCATCTTGAGCCCAAATGTTCCTAGAAAGACAACCCTACAAAGCTGTGCTGCTGGCAGGGCCAGCAGTGCTGGCAGAGTGCACCGTGTTCTAATGGCCAGGCTGAGGTGGGAGAGGAGCTCCAGCCCAGGGCAGGCACAGGAGGAGGCCTGGGCAGGAGCTGGCACCAGGCAGTGATTTTTGACATCTCTCATTCTCAGGCTGCTGGGCAAAACCTGCACAAGGTGGAATGGTGGCTTACTGTGCTGAAGTGATTTGCTGTGGGCCCTCGTAGCTCTCCACAAGGACCAGAATATCCAGGACATCCACTGCATCCTTCCTGGGCAAACCTTGGGAAGAGGAACTGCAGATGCCAGTGTGTGCTCTGCTCAGCTTGGCAGGGAGGAAAGCAAAGCAGTGAGATGGAGAAAACCAGGGTCCTGCCTGGTTCTTGCTACCAGTGGATGGATGCATAGGAAGGTGCAGGATTTTGGTTTTTGGACATGATGTTTCCTGTGACTGCTGAAATCAGTGAGCAGAGACAGACCCTTCTCCACACTGCAGCAACTGCAGCACCATAATTCTCTATTTCCCTCTTCAGGCTGCAGATCCCCTGGCACAGCTGTATATTCCCTGTACAGTGCTCAGCATGGCTTTCACTGAAAATTCCTGGGAAGAGAACTCTTCTGGAGCCTTATTCCATTAGAAATACTTTTTTTTTTCTCCTATGCATCTCCCCATTTTTCCCTGCATCCAAGCAGCCACCTGCATTCGGTATCAGACACGTGGAATCCCGTAAACATCCCCTGCAGACCATAATAGTTTGATGGAAATATGGCCAAGTGCCCAAACCCCTCTGCCCTTCCCACAGCCCCCTCCAGCAGCATGACCTGGGAGGGCTCTGGTGCAGGATTTATGTCCCGATCTGTGGCAGTGACTGACAGCAGCAGCAAGGAGCTCTCTGGGGCAGAGGACAGGGAGCTCGGGTGGGGAACGGCGTCTCCTGGGACCAGCTCCAGGCTGCTCCAGGGAATGTGCTAATTTTCACTCCTTTATAGTCCTTTATCTCAGCCCTTCGACCTTGAGCTCGGAGGCATTATCAGCCTTAGCCAGAAAGGCAGCGTGCAGTTAACCATTGAAATGCTGAATGTTCCTGGTACAAAATCCTGAAGGTAAAAGCAATGAGTGCAGCTCATTTCAGTAGTGCAGCACGTCAGGGGGCGGTTCAGGTTTGGTGAGAACCTGTTTATGATATTAAGAAAAATACTGTTTTCATGTATGATCCTGTGAGCGGTTTTCAAAGTTTGATGTCCCTACAGAGTTCCCTGGGCATGTGGGCACCTCCTGCAAGCCTGTCCTGCGTGCACGGCTGCACACTGTGTATGAACTCGCTTTTCTTCATCACCTTTTCATCCTTATTGTACCCAGTTATTGATCTCCAGAGCACAGGCAGAAAATGGCTGGTCTCATGTGGGTCCTTACTATCATGGTAACACGTTTCCAACTTTATAAAGCATTATACAAACTCTTACCATAAAAGTCACTTCCTGGAGCAGTCTAGATGAATGTATTTATTACCAGTTCTGCTGCTGACTTCTCTGGGTGACTCTGGGTTTGTCGTTTAACTGTGTGTGAGTTTTTGTGTTTGCAGAATGAGCTGGGAATGCCTCCATGGGCCATGGTGGCTATTAATGAGTTAGGAATGTGCTTCTCTCCGTGTGTCTCTTGTTTGGCAAGATCAGCTTCTCTTCTGTACCTGATAAATACGATGCAAGAAAAATATTTCCTTTTCCTTACTGGGAGTAAGTGGTCTCTCTGTGACCAGCAGTAATTGGGTAGAAGCAGAATTTTGGGTAGAATATTCCTGCTTAATCAGTTCAGTGTTGATGGAGTTAATTTGCTCATGCCTTCAGATTGTTTTGTTTCCAGGGATTCTAAACCGTTGCCTCCAGCTGTTCATTTCCATTGACGAGGATGATCTTTATCTGTCTAAACTAGTTAAAACCTGCTCCACTACCCAGCAGCCTTTTTGGAGACAGCCCAATAAAGCTGAGTGCGGTGGCTATGACACCAAAGCCTCCTGGACATCATAAATTCCAAGCCCTACTTTTTTTTTCTCCTGACCTCTCACTGTTGGAGCACCCTTCCTGTTTTAATGGGACTCTTCACTTCCTCCATTTAACCCCTGTCCAAAAAGGGGAATGATATTTGCACTGCAAGTGATCAGTGTAAGAATCCCTGTTACACTCATTTGCTGCTTTAATATTACCAGATTAAGCCTTGACAGACCTCAGAGGTATCATTCAAACAACTGAAGCACTGTCAGACTTGCACTTGGGCTCTGCTCAGTGTGGTTGTTTCGTGGTGATATTTTAGGTGAATCATATTTTTAAATGTGTGAGTTTAAGGCTTGTTGTGACATGCTGGGACTTGTCATACCTTCGGGGTCACCAGGGCCACTTCCTCCTCAAACAGGAGATGTGAAAGCTTGTGTGTGAGCACATGAGGTGCAGGTTTGTAAAGCTGATGAGACAGGCACCAGATGTAGCAGGGCATCTTCCCAGTGGTGAAATTCAGGTGTCTGGTGTACATCAGGCAGAGATGCTGTGTGTACCAGAGGGAATTGCCAACAACACAAAACTTCCTGTTGCTGCAGTACTGCTACAGGGACCAGAGCTGGAATGTGTACCCTGGTGCAGGAACTCCTTCCCTTGTGCTGGGGTTTCTAATTCACATTATTTGGGCCTGAGCTGAACAGGAACACGTAACACAGCAGGGAAAATCTAATGGCCAGTTTGGACATAAAGCTCTTCCTTCCACTTCAGCTGCTGTTAACAGCAGTGGGAACATCTGTGGCCAGAAGACCTCTCCTGAAGACCCAGGCTGAGCTTTATTTTGGAATGTGCCAAGGAGACGTTTCCCTGTTGTTCCGTTGCAGATGTTGCCGTCCCTGCAGTCTGGGGAGTGAGCAAGGCCTGAGCGGTGCTGGGATGGAGCTCCTGCTGCTCTCTGCTGCAAACAGCTGGATCAGTTCAGTTCCAGGCCCCTGTGTCTGTGGGAGAATGCTGGGTAGTCATTTTGCTGCTGAACCACCTCACAGCGATTATCAGACTTCCAGAGGAGGGGAAAGCTCTGAGAAAAAGACCCGTTTAACATGTCGTTATTGGGCTTTAGCAGCTGTGTGTTATCCTATTGTTACTAATAACCTTTGCAACTTTGTGAACAATGTTTTCTTGGCATCATTCAAACATAATGACTGAGGGGTCACATTCAGCCCTCAGTTGTGTAAATATGGAATGTTCTCTTGGCTGTCTGGTGCTATTTTGCATTTGGCTCATGCTCCCTGCCCCTAGAATCCTGCAATCCAAAATACCCAGGCAGGGAGTTCAGTCACAGTATGCTCTGCATGCCAGCTGGGTATGCAAAGCACAAAATAAACACATGGACAACTACTATCAAATCCAAGCCATATAATTACAACTCTGCTGTCCTCTGGTTGTGGTTCATGGGTTATTCCTGAATAAATGAGAGCAGGAGTTTGCTTGGTACTTCCCCAGTGTAATTCGCCAGTAGATTATGATTGGGAAGTCTTTCAGAAAAATGTGTTTTTAAAGGGGTTTTAAATTTGATTGGGATAAATCAAGAAAAAGAATTGACAAAATAGATGTTGCTTGAAGTAAAGCAGTCACAAAATCTGCCTTAATGTAAGAGGAAAGGGAGACCTTGGCAAATCCATGAGGAGGGTGTTGGAACTGCTCTTTCAACCCTCCAGTATCTCAGCCTGAAAGGCTTTTAAGTAAGGTTCAGTGGTTTTATATGGTAAATAAATTTATCTTGATTTCATTCTGTGCTTAAGATGATCTCTCTCTTCCAGCATGGTCACCTTACAAAATTCTCAGCACTGAAGTGACTCATTGTCCTTCTCATTTTCAGGGATCTTCCGGATAATCCAGCCGTGGAGTGGGACACACAGCTCCTCGCCACCCTTGTCCTAAAGCACATCGAAGCCAAGAACATCAACCTGGTAATGTGACACTTTCTGCAGCACAGGCAATTGCCACGTTACTTCTGAGCTGGTGTTCTGATCTTTCCCTTCCCTCTGGAAGCTTTCTTTGGAGTCTCTAAGGTTAGGATGTATCTTCTCTCTCAGGAGAGCTTTCTTTGCTTCTCAGTGAAAAATGAACAGTGGAGGAATTTCACTTTTCTAGCTCTTCAAATGGTTTCTGTATTTTAAAGTAACCTTGTTGTGATGGAGAGAGCCCATCTGAGGTTTAGACTTAAGTTTAGGCTTAGATTTGAAGCCCATTGGCAGATGTGTGCTAGAGAGCTTGGTTAGCAGGGTTATAGGTCAGGATTGAAGAATACTAAACTGGGGAGATTTCCTGGCACTGGTATAGTTTGGGGTTTTTTTCCCACAGAACAGGAATAAGGGCCTAAGCATGGAAAGGGTTGTGTTCTGTTCCTCTCTGTTGAACCCTGCTTTGATCAGGCATGGCACTGTCACACACTGATTAGCAGCAAAATCACGAAACTCTCAAAGCCTTTCAGCACTGCACAAAACAAGAGACCACATCTCCTGTAGCATGAAAGCCCCACGAGCACAAAACCAGCATCATGCATCCAACTTTGTATTGATTCTGAGGCTAATTTTCCATGAAATTCATTGCTGTGCACAGAGACAAATGCAGTTTTCCTGGACTCCTTTTGTGCCTTTTGGCCCCTTGAATAGATAGGTTTTAATCTAATCTGAAAGCTCCAAACACAGGAGGATTTGTATTGCATGTTTGTGACTCTCAGGGGCACGGGGACAAGTGCACCAAAACCCCAGAAGAAATTCTGAAAACACCAGAACTCCTCTGGATGGTTAGGAAGGATTAGATCTTTGCCTCGAGGAAAATTAAACTCCAGCTGTTTGTGCTGGGGGAGGCTGGAGTCTGCCACTAACAGAGCAGAGCTGAGCAGGGCAGTGTGGGGTTTGCAGAGCAGGAAACATTCCCGGGCATGGTGCTGGCCCTGCTGGGCTGGCCCTGCCCCCTGCATTCCCATCAGCAGCACTGAGGACAAATCACTGCAGCAGGACACAGCAGCAGCACCAAAGGCAGCTTCTCAGGGCTGCTGCTAATGAACTGCTCTGGAAATGTTCATTTTTTGAAGTGTCCCAAGCAACCACACAGGTCTCAGGTGTTTGCTGTAATGCCATTCATTTAGGAACAGACTGAATTTGCCAACAACAGCAGGAGAAGCACCTCATTACTTTTGTTAAACATCCTGCAATTTAAAACTTCAGAGCTTGCTTTCTGTGGTATTGCTGCTGTCCTAAACCAAAGGACTTGCCTTGAAAAGTGAATGGAGTCCATTTTTCACTAATGTTGAAATTGATAGAATTGGCTGAACGTGTTAAAAGAGCCTTGAAAAAACCAAAAACTAACAGAGTTTCAGACCAACTCAGTGGAGTCAACATGACTGGAAGATGTGTATTGTTGTAGCTATCCCAGTGGGAAAACTTTCCCCAGTTCTCCCAGTAGTCACAGCATGGACAATGGTATCTTTATTTACAGAACATGTTGTGTGCCATCTGGAGCAGGGGCTGCAATTCCAGCTTGTCTGAAAGGAAGGATGGCAAAGCAAGGAGTCCCACCAAGTTCTGTGTAGTTTCCTTCCATTACATGGTTACTCATTTGCTCAATTGCCCTGGAAATCCAGGAGTAGCTCAATCTTTTTGGGAGCTACAGGGACATATTTCATCCAAGCTCTACATTAAATAGTGCAGACACAGAAATTGATGGTTGGTGTGCTCAAAGCCAAAACTAATTTATAGGCTTTGGAAATTATTTCCTGCCTGCTGGATTTACAAGCAAAAGCCAGTGTTGCAGGGAGAGGCAGCCAAGGCTGCTCTGTCTTCATCCAGATTAGAAAGTGTTTGGTGTGTGAAAAAAGAAGTTACAGAGTATTGTGTGAGCTCCAGGCAGGCTCTTGTTGCTCCTAAATCAGACACAAAAGACATCTCCCAGCTCAGAGGAGACTCAATGGGAGTGTGAATCCCACTGGCCTCTGTGAGTGTAAGCAGTGATGCTCGGGGACAGGCCATGAGAAATGGGGTTGTTTGCTGTGGCATTTTAAGGGATGGCCCTTGCTGAAAAGCAGAGACCTTTGTGTGCCCACAGCAGATGTGTGTTGTGTTTGAAGCACTGCATGACACCAGGGACAGGAGGGAGACCCTCAGCTTTGAGGTGTGGGGAGGGGTCATGGACTCCAGACCTCTCAGGAGTTTTCTCTTCTGCTGGTAATGGAGTAATTTCCTCTGTGCTCTCCCCTCTCCGGAAGGGATTTCTGGACCTGTTTGTCTTGGCTGCTGCTCTGGCTTCCACCAGTGAAAGCTCCATTTCCTGAATACCAAGGTCACCCAGAAGAAAAACCAGCCACAGCAGCAGCTCCCATTTCAGAACAGGTGTGGGGAGGGAACTCCCTCTTGCCCTAAAGATTTCATTGAGCAATAATTTCCACATGAAGTGTATTTACTATCCCAGCCTTTCGCTCCCAGAACTGGCTAAGCCTGTTTTTAACCCAGACACTTTCAAGACGTTCAGGTTTTCTCATCCTGTCCTGATTGTTTGCTTGATTTCATCATCAGCCTGGTTCAGGTTAGGAGTTAAGAGCCAGCACAGCAGGAGCTGCACTGTGTGGAAGGAGCAAATGCTCCCGTGTGAAAATATCTTCAGCATGTGAGAAAGAAATTCAAATTCCTTATCAATGAAATGAATCCCTGAAGCCAGAGGGATTGATTTCCATGTGATTGCTGCCTGCCTTAAGTCATGAACAGCACAGTGGTGCTGTGGAATCAGAGCCCTGTTAGATGACATATATAGATATTTAGATGGTATATATTATGGGTATATCCCTGCTGTCCCAGAGCCAGGTGTGTGCTGAGAGAGATCAGACAAAGGGAGTGCCACCGTGGCCAAGTCACTGCACAGGTACCTTGGGAATTGTACTTAAAAATTCATTTATTTGAAGAGACAGGTAATTCAAGTGTAAATGTCCTAACAGTAAATTGGACAACAGCAGTGGAAAATGAGCTCTGTGTAGTCTCTTCAGCTGGTTCAGATATTACATAAGCTCAGCAGCTTCTATTTCAAAACAGATGTGGAGAAGAAAAACCTCCAAAGGTGTTTCTGAACAGATAATTCCCATGTCAAGAATATTTCCTAACCCAGCCTTGTGCTCCCACAGTTGGCCCAAGCCACTTTTGTAAAAACAATGATTAGTTTATTTAGTCTGCTCGCTGCAGTCTCTTATCTCAGTCTTCTGGTTTGTTCTCTTGTAACCTCCACAGAAGGAAAAATGTGTGTTTTGGCTTGCCTGGGGTTTTAGCTTGATTTCCTAAGGAAACAGGAATAATGCAATTGTATTTAGATGTATGTGCACATGCATGTTTCAAAATGCTTTGGAGCCCATTGGCTAATTTCAACCACATCTGACAGCAGGGTATTACTCTTAAAAACGTTCTGTTTGTACAGGTTACATGAAAATCAGGGACCAGGCAGAAGAGCCAAACCCTCTCTCTGTCCCCACTGAGTAAAAAGGTTTAGTGCAAGCCCAGCCCTTATCAGACTCACACTGTTATTCACCTGAAAAGGAATTTATTCTGACTGCACTGAGTGGGATATGTTGTCATCTCAGGGAAGTGCTGCTCTAGGTAGGAGTGACTTCAGAGTGTGTTTTTTTTCTTATCTGCAAAGTGCAGGGTGTTGTGTTCATTCCCTGAGCTGTGCTGAATTCCAGGTGTTTCCCAGATGAGCTCCTCCAAAAGCTGATACCCATAGGGAGGACTCAGCACCATGGCAGGCCCTGCAGAGCTCTCTGGCAGTGCTGATGTGCAGCAGCAGCAGCCAAGGTTAAACACATCCTTTTTCTCCTTATAAAAGAGGGGTTAACCAGAAAATGCTTCTTGAATGAAACCAGTTTTGGTCTCACCAGTTCCTGCCAGCAAAGAGCAACCTGGTGCTGGCTGGCAGCCACTGGGCAAAGTGGAAAGTCTAACTGTGGGCTTGTCCTGGGTGGGTGGGTTTATAAGCAGGCTTGTCTGAAGTTTGTGGGGTTTGAAGTATTTCTTATCACTGCCTTTGTGTTTCCTCTCCCTCTTGACTCAGTATCCCACGTCTGAGAGGGCCTCTCCTGCTGGAGGGTGGAGGAGCAAGTTGCAGGACGGGCACGGTGGCTTTTGATCTTCCCCTGATCTCTAACCCAGTGCTCCAGGCCCTGCATATAAAACAGATTTTGAGAAGGGAGGTGCAGTGAGTGAGCAAGGCTGTAGCATTTCCTTCCCTGAAGAGAGAACAAGCTGGCAAGGAAGCAAACATTGCCTGAAACGTGGGAGTTGATGATTTCTTCCTCGTCCCAGAGAAGGGAGCTGCAGAGAGCTCTGCTGCTGGGCCTCTCCCAGAGCAAGCACTGAGCTTTGCACTGTCCAGGGACTGTCACTTCCACCCCTTGGAAAGAGGATGGGCACACATTCCCTGTGTGCTCTACACTCTGTGCTGCCAGTTTGGTTGGAAATGGGAGCCTTTAAGTACCCAGTGCCCAGCCCCACAGAAGGAGCGAGTCCCCAGGGTGATGCTTCAGCCCTGACATGCTGCTGGTGGGTCTGAGGGCAGGGAGCCAGGGCTGTTCTGTGCTCTGGACAGTGACTGGTCAGTGCTGTGTTCACACATTACTTCTGCATTTTGGAGTTCCCATTTCTCCCTGCAGAGAATCAAGAAACAATGTGATCTCATCCAGTGAAAAGCCTGATTTGGTTGTACAGAAGTGCAGTCAGATTGTTTAAAAAGGCTTCTTCTCCTATCAGTTATTTTATCACTGTGTTATTCTCTGGTGAAGCCCCATTACAACCAGGACAGTCAGACATTCTTGTGTGGCTCTTGTTGCAGCAATGTCCTGATTCACAGCACAGCAAACTGTAGCTTCACCCTGTCATGCACAGGCACTGGAGGATGTTCTCAGATCCAGGAGAGAGTGATTCATAGAGCTGGACCTCTCGGGTCAGGAACACATTTGCAACAGATCACTTTGGAAGTGACCTTTTGCCCTGGTAATAAGTAACAAGTGCATCCTGCCAGTGGGGACACGATCTTTGTCATCTCTCTGTTGTTCAAGCTGTTAGGCTGTGTAGTCATCTACTTCCAGAGTGCCTTGTTTGTTTAGTTGTGTTTCTGTGGCATGAGGAGTTCACACACAAGGCCTCATTGTGCAACACATAAACAACTCGTTAGACACCAGGGCTGGGAAGTGGGTTGTGCTGGATGTCAAACTCGGGAGCTGCACAGGCTCCTCCTCCTGCTCCTCAACGCTTCTTGTTCTGTGGTTTCCTTGCAGGTGGTGACGTTCGATGCGGGAGGAGTGAGTGGCCATGCCAACCACGTCTCTCTTCACACTGCTGTCAGGTACAGTGTCTGCACACCTCTCTGGGTGCCTCCCTGGGGTGCTGCAGGGTCAGCGTGGTGCTCAGAGTGTGTAGAACCAAAGGCAGTGTTCACGGCACTGCTCCAGCTGAGTGCCAGGCTGTGGGACATGGCGCTGTCTGGAGAAAGTGCCACAGCTCTGGAAATAACCTACAGCACCTTTTAGTGTTCCATCAGCTGGGATCCTGCCAGTCTCCCTTTCACTGGGCCCTCTTTACTCTTGCTGTCCTTGATCCCACTAAAATATGCCACAATCACTTTGCACATCTGCTTTGAGGAAAGTATGTGAATAGCTGATGCCTGAGCTGGTGGCACTCGGGTTTTGGAAAGTTCTGCACCACTGTTCCAGAGGATGTTGCCATCTTGTCCCGGTACCTGAATTTACCTCTCTGACCCAAGGATGTTGCTCTTTCACTGGAGCTGTCCCAATTTACCACTTTTAGGAAGAGTCCATTAGTCCATTAGTTCCTTCACCATTTTATTCCTTACATTATGGGACCCTCTGTCTCCGTGCTGTGGTGATGTGTGATGTGGTGAGGTTGACAGACAAAAATTCCTGTATTAAAATCACTCAAATTTTGCTGGCAAGACAGCCACTGTATTTTACTTTAACCCTCTGCTCATTCAGACCTCACTGTGTCCTAGAGAGATCTCCTCCAGAGCTGCCCCTGCCTTTCCCAGGCATGAGAAGAACTCTTTGCAAGTATAGCTTGTATTTATAGCAGCCATTTGTTTTCTGAATCATCTGTGCAATTCAAATAAACAAATTCTTCTGGCTCTCCTTGCCGACAACATCACAGTGATTTGTCCTTCTCACTTGCCTAGAGAAAGCTGCAGTGCCACAGAACCCGTGCTGGGACCTTCAGCTCCTCTGGGAAGATGCTGAGAGCTTTGATGGCTGGAATTCAGTGGTAGAGGGGGATCATGGCTTTTCCCAGCAACTTCTGAAATAGCCTAAGAGAGGAGAGGGGGTGGAGTTAAAGCAAACAGTGTCTGTGTTTGGGCTGAGGGGGGAGATGGTTTCAGGCACAGTTGTTTGAGGAGTGAGCAGAGGCTGATGACCGAGGGGCAGAGGTTGATGACCAATGCTCACACCATTGGCACAGAGGGACTAAAGAGCTTCCAGCTGCCTGGACCTCTGTTTGCTCAGTCAATTGCTATCTGACCTACAAAGAGGAATGAAAGGCAGGTTGTTAGGTGTCCTCCTCACCCCTGAAGGGATCATGGGAAAACAAGCTAGCAGTTGAGTTATATATGAGAAATTTAAGGAAAACTCTTGATTTTGATCCCAGTTCTACTCTTGTCTTACTTTGTGGCTGTGCAGAAATCACTTTCCCACCTTCATTCTTTAGGTTTCCTGTGTGTGCACTGGGGTTTTAACCTTCTTCTTGTCTCAGAGCATGTCACCAGGAAATGCTCATTGTCTACAATTCCCTTGAACTCAGAGCTTTGCATTGGTCCTCAGCTAGAGCAGAACATTGTCTGGGCTGATCAGATCCGTGCTGATAGGGACACCAGAGCACGAGCAGCTCTCATTAACTAAGGGCTGGTTTGTGTCTTGTCTCCCTTCCAGTCCTGAATCAGCAGAATTAATCATGGTAGCCCCATCATCTGCATGTGGCAGGAGTGACACTGTGGCTGCTGAAAGGTTAAGTTTATTTTTAGTGGCTTGCTTGCCCTCATTATTTTTCAGTTTGTGTTATGGAGGAAGTAGAGCGTGACTGTATCACTCCTGACTCTCGGTGCCCTGATGAGTTCTCACATGTTGGCCAGCACAGGCAGCACTGGGAGCATAAACTGAGGCTTCTCCTGTCCCCCTGTGCCAGCAGAGCTCTGCAGAGCAGCAGTGGCTGCCCCTGGGGCCCCAGTGCTACATGGCAAGAGAAAGGCAAACGACCTCTCCCCTCCAGGTATCAACTGCAATGTATTTATTAACCATCTTTAAACAAGTCCTGCAGGGTTCAGCCTCCACTGTGGAGAGTGGAGGAAAGGATGAAGCAGAGGGCTGGAAATCCTCAGCAGTGATCCTCAGCTCTTTTGGATGCTCCCAGTCTCTGGCAGACAGGCTTGTGCCCACTTTCCATGAGATTACTTTCTGCCAGAACAGGGGTAGAGCAGGCTGACTCCTCCCACAGCTCCTCGCTTCAGGAGGTGCAAATTATTGAACAGCTTCAAGGAATAAAACAGTTCAGGAAATGGTCATAGCTGAGCAGATGCTCAGTATTGTCTGCTAAGAGCATAAATATTCTTTCCAGTGTCTGGAACAGAGGTTATGTTCAAAGGAGCAGGAACTACTCAGAAGAAATGAGCTCTTTCCCTTGCAGCAGCCTTCCTCCTGACAGCTTGCAGGAGTCCAGCTGCTGCTGTGTGCCTGCCTGGCCTTCAGATCTGGGAGGAACTGGGAAATGCCAAGGTTCGAGGGTGGATTTGTTCTTCTGCAAGGGAAAAATAAGAAAAAACAGGATGGGAGAGGAACACAAATTGCTATTTGATTTGTCTCCCCTGGGAGTATTTCAGTTCTGGCTTCCAGATGGAAAAAAACTCAGCCCAAACCCAAGAAAAACCCACTGCAGCAAAGCAGGGAGAACTGGAAGCAATCTTGTATAGCTTGATTTGGCAACATCATTCTCTCTTATCCCTCAAAACAGGAGCTTTCCCTGTGGCCATGGGAGGTTGTGCTCATCCACAAGGAAGAGCAGGTCTTGAGTGACATCCAGGTCACTTTATCCCCCCTCAGCATTTGGCCAGTCCCTAGGCACTGTGGCAATGAGCTTGGTAAATACTGTGGGACAGGAATATTGGAGAATCTCTCTTTCCTGCACTCTGAAATGACAGTGCCTGCACTGAGATCACATGTAATATCAAGGTGGTTTAGTTTTGCATGAGTCACTGTGCATTTTGATTTTAAACAACCCCTCTTGCCCAGGAGCCTGGCAAACGGGGGCTGTTGGGTTTGTTGTTTGCTTGCTTAGGATGGAGAGGAATCATCTTTGTGAGGAGGAGGAGGAAGGACTGTCCCACTTGTTTTCTTTAGTGAGCTATCAAATCTATTTCATCCCAGCTAGAACAGAAAAGAATAGTCTTGTCTGCTTAGGGCAGAGCAAACTGAGTGGAAAATAGGAGCTGCTATATTTAACCACTGTGCATTATGTTGTTATAGCAACTGCATCCATAAAACTTCTATCAATGATGCCATATAAAAAGCTACATCAAGGAATCATTAGCTGAGCCTATTCTCGTCAATTCCATTTGGAAAAACACCTCTCAGTCCTGCAGGATGTTTTTTAACATTCACCAGCTCTGTGGCAGGTTGTAAATGAGGCTGTGCAGAGATAATATTTGGGAGCTTTATCACTCAGCAGTTGATTTGGATGCAGCCTGAATGCCACCAATGCCTTGTTGCCCTTCCATGTCCCAGCCTGGCCATCGAGTGCCCCATTCCTGAATGCCATGGACATTGTGCAGAAGGGCTGCACTGAGGCTCCCTGCAAGAGGAGGGTTGGTTAAATGCCAGCTGCAAATCCCTGTGTGGGAACAATGAGCAGAGCAGTGTCCAGCCAGTCCCACGTGGTGGGAACCCTTCTCAGAGGCCACCAAGTGCATCCCACCCCAACAAAGCCCAATTCTTGTGTTGAGTTTCCAAGGCTGGGTCTTAAAGGACAGGGAGGAAGCTGGGTTTGGGTGATTAGCTTGATAATAGTGAATGATATCCCATTTACCATTTTTATTTGGTGCCTTCTTACAGAGTGTTGCTGGGAGATCTCTCCCTCCTTTCAGCAGCTTCAGCCCGTGCATTTCTCACTTGTTTTACTGATCTTCAGTGTCCTGGGGGAGTTTATGAGTGATGGCTGTGGTTGCAGCCAGACTGTCCCTGTAGGGCTGAGACAGAATTGTCCTCTGCTGTCTATCCTTGAGATTTCCCCTCAAAGCTCTCTGTCCTGGCATATATCCCATAGCTTTCTACATTTGATCTCATTCCTTCATCCCTTTCCCTCATTCCTTAATGTGACCAAGTTCATTCATCCCAGTGCCCTTCCATGGCACTGTTGAGAGCCATTAGGATTAAAGCTGAGCATGGAGCACCAGCACAGAAGGGATTCCCCCTAAAGAAGGGCTTTTTTCCCAAAGAAACAGCCTCACGGGGTGTCCTTCCCAGTGTCACTGGGCTGCTAGCAGCCAGTGGAGCAGTGACACTGTACATTCTCCTCCCAGGCAGTGCAGGGCCCAAAGCACAGAGCCAGGGACAGCTCTGTCAGCTGGAAGATCTCTGAATTGCCACTGGCAGAACCATCTTTTGCCACTGCCCCACGTGTGAGTACAGAGTGCCTGAGCAGTGTTGTACAAACTGTTGCTCCATGGTGTAGTTCAGGGTGCATGGAAGTGGAGCCAGAAAGGCCAGTTAGGGAGGGAGGAGGCGTTCCAGAGAGCAAACATCCAACATCTGGCAAGTATATCCTTCTAATGTCTCTGTGATTCCTAGGAGACTGCCTGTTCTTCCTCTTTCACATCTGTTTCATCAGATTAATCGGGCAGATTAGAGATTGGGATCCTAAATGGAGCCCCAGTGCAGCTTTAAGACATCCATTCTTTGCCATGCTCTTCAAAACTGCATTTCCCCAGTGCTCCACAGCAGCCAGCAGTCAGTTCAGTGAAGGGTTTTGCCTCTAGCTTGGGAAACTATTTGGAGAGTGAAGTCATTGAATTCAATGAACAACTTCTCATCAAACAGAACATCACCCAAACTAACACACCCACATGGGCACGAGCCCCAGAGGAGTTCTGTGCTCCCCAGGACCGAGGTTTCAGCCCCATCTTGTCCCCTTGGAACAGGTTTGGAGGTTTCACTGGGCAGTGCCACATAGGAACTGACCCACTCACACCTTTCCTAGAGGATGCCTGAGTAAAGACAGGGAATTTGGGAGCGAGCTCAGTCCTGCTGTTTGCAGGGTGAGGGCATTGGGCCATTTCAGTGTTTGTGCTGAGCAGATGGAGCTGATGGCTGCAGACAGCAACAGCCTTCAAAGCAGCTGGGCCTTGAGGGAGGAGCTGGGGCTGAGTTCTTGAAGGGCAGAAATGGTTGGAGCCTTTGGATGTCTCATGGCCTTCCCAAATTCTTCACTGCAGAGGGTCTCACATTTGGATGTGAACCTACCACAGGCACAACAGAGAGGGTGCAGGGAGAGGTGCCCTGTAATCACCAGCCTCTGGCACTTGGGCAGTGGGTGGCAACAAGCCACCTTAGGTCACTTTATGTTTAAAAAGGATTATAAAAAGTCTCTCTGGGAAAAAAAGAAAACACCCACATGGAAAATTCTCCCGAAAAAGAGCCTGTTTGTGTTTTACTTTTTGAGATTTTATGCCAAACTCTTTCATTTCGCCCAAACCACAGCAAGTCCAATCTGTAAAACAACATTCCCAAAATGGCAACAACTGAGAGCTGCAACCTCTCCCCTACTTGGAAGTGTCCCATGGAGACGCTCCAGCAGGGTGGAGATGGGAGTGAGAAGATGGATTTGGGAGAGGATTGGCTCATTTTGTGAACGTGTGCAGGAGGTAGAGCTTCGTGTTTCTCTCTCTCTCTGCAACCACAGAGAAATACAAATGAGCAAGGCTGCAATTCCTCTGCACACAGAGCTGGGTGGAGCCCGTTCCCAGGGCTCTGCACTGAGCCTTGCTGAGAACTGAAGCATTTGGATTGGGACAAAAAGGATGAGGAGAGATAAAATTTCTTCATGCCTGTGCTTCCAGATGAGTGACAGGTCTGCTGGCAGCAGCTTTGAGGACCTTTCAGTAACCAAACACAGTTTGTGTCTCCCTGAACCTTTACACAAGCACAAACTCCTTCATTTACTGCTGAATCAAACTCTTCTTCCTGCTGAAGATGCTCCCTGCTCCTGCTGAAACGTTTCCATATGAGCTGGATCTCTCACTCCTGTTTCTAGTGACAGGAATGGTTATTATTAACCTCTCTTGGAGCAGCTCAGTGCTTTGAAGGTGCCTCCATGGCAGAGCAGCACACCCAGCACAGACACTGGGCCTTCAGAGAGTTTGCCAAATTTCACAACCACTCACTGCTTTATCTCCAAGCTTATTCTAAAAGGTTCTCACCCTGCTAACTGTACCAAGTGCTGAATCACTTCTTTGGGTGGCCAGATTCCACTTGTGGGGGAAGAAACCTCTGGCAGAAGAGCAGAGCAGATATTAATGGACATATTTAAATTACAAGGCAACATTTAACAATCTTTGTCAGAGCAGTAAGACTTGAGTGGTGGGGCAGAAGGTGGCCAAGTCAGTATTCCAAGGCCATTGTTTAGTAGGAAATGGCATTGCTTTGGCTCTGGAGCAGAGGACACCACTGGCAGGAGAATCTGTTTAAATATGTTTTCTGATTGCTGTTTGAGTTCTGTCATGACCTGCATTTCTGGCTTGACTTCTGCTTTGTGTTGCATTGGGTATTCATCACTCCGTGCTTCCTATTTTGTCTAGGCCTGTGTAGCTAATCCTTTTCCTTGAACTTAACCAATAGCCAGAGATAATCCTAGTTTGAAAGTGACTGGAGAAACACAGCAGTTTACATATAATGCATGTTTTATCCTGGCTGATTTACACATGGACTGGGACATTGTCCTTTGTTAGATACACCACTATAAGGTGATAACAATCTCTTTAAATATTACACAGGGTTAAATAACTTTTTTTAAATTATTATTTCCTTTCTCCTTTTGGCAAATGTTCCATTGTTTGGATTTCTTTTTCTCCTGGAAGAGCACGGCTGGGTGTGGGACAGCCCTGAGTGCCATCTGCTGGAGACCTGCTGCTTCCCAGCCCTGCCGTGGGCCAAATCCAGGCGGTGCAGAAAGGAATGTCAACACAAGTGCTCCAAAACCATGAGCAGGAAAAACAAGAGAATTAAAAAGGAATTGAAATTAACACCCTCTGACGCCCTCACCCTCTCAGGGTCATTTGCTTTCTCTTCTTGATGGAAGTGCCATCACCATTCACATCTCCCATACTGCTCCTCTCGTTCTGTTCTGCTACAGAGACTCCCCAGGACAGTCATGAAGGGGTCAAAGTCTTGGTGAACAAAAAGCCAGAGCAGCTTCTCAGATGTCCCAGTGCCTTTCTGGGTTAGAAAGAAAGAGCTGGTGCCCAAAGAGGAGCAGCCCCTGAGACAATGCCCCTGGCCAGCAGAGCCTGGGCTTTAAGCAGCCAGAGGTGCTCCCAGGGGTGAACAGCCTTTGGCAGCCTCTTGCATTTCCCTTGAGAAGTCTAAGAGTGAATTTGATTTGTGGAGCTTATTTGTGATGTGTCCCAGCAGCCAGGATGAGGAAAGGAATGGCAGAACAGTGTGGGGAATGAGGCTTAGCCCTGCCTGAGGTGCATCCAGTGTGGGCTCCTGAAGCTTCTCACAGAGTGGTCATTGTCAGGGTGTGTGTGTGTGTTAAATGAAAAGGGTTGGTTTAGTGTGCAGAGTTTATACCTGTAAAATCAGGGTTTGAGTAACTCCACTGAGTGTTGACCCCCTTGTTTTTCTTCTTTCCCAGGTACCTGCATTCAGAGGGGAAGTTACCTGAAGGTAGGAGTCCATCACCTCCCATCCCACCTCACATCCCCACCCTGCAGTCCTTTACATCACTGTTGTGTCCAGGGTTCCAGCTGCCCAGCTCACCCCTGCACTGCAAATGAAACCCACAGCTGAACTTTTCTCTTCCTGCAATTTTTTACCAGCTCAGGCTTCTCTACAGTCACTTTTCAGTCCCTGGAGTTGTCCTGCCTCAGTGGTGTGGTGCAGTGTCTGGCCTGGGTGAATTTGAGTGCTCTTTCCAGGTCTCTCAGCTTAGTCACAGGGTTTTTGGTCACATCTTGCTTACAAGCCTTTTTCCTTTTCTGTGACAAAAGCCTCAGAAACAGTTACCAACTTAGCCAAAAATGCTTGCATGTAGCAAGTTAAGCCTCCACCAAAATGTGCTCAGGAGAGGAATCTGAAATCTGCAGTGGCACAACAAACTGTAGTGGCTTCTTCCACCTGTAAGTGAGCAGGAATCTCCGAGAAATTCTCTGTCCAAGTAGGGAAAGGAAAGAAACAAAGTACAGGAGGAGGTTGCTCCTGAGCCCTTTTCTAGAGTAGAGCTGCAGCCCTTATCTCTAGCAAGCAGTGCCTGCCCAGGGACAAATGTGTGGGCCTGTTCAAGCACAAAGCTGTCACTCAGCTGTGTGAACAGAGCATGGGAAGGTGGCTCAGCCAGGCCCACCCAGTCAACCTCCTGCTCCCTCAGCATCCATCCAGGCTGTGTTCCTTTAATGCTAATTCCCAAATCATTGTAGGATTTGAATGAGTCACAGCAAATCAGTTTTAATTCTCCGCTAGCAGGAAGTTGCAGGCCTAATGAGAAAGCATGAGCCAAGATGGCAGAATGCCCTTAAGCTGAGCTCTGACTCTAGTCCCTTCAGTTCCCCAGTTTGTGAGAGAGGAGTATTAGTGCCAGCTTCTCTCCTAGGACCTTTTCTTTGTTCAGCCTTGGGATGCAGCAGAGCTCTGTGTGCTGTGTGCAGTACAGAGGACAAGGACCTGCAGTGGTTGATGTCACTGCTGGCTGTCAGGCCCCATCTACACAGAGCCACTTTCATGTGCTGCTCATGCAGCTTTGTGAGATTCACTCTGCTCCTGAATATGGGCTGTGCCTCAAATCCATTCAGGTTTGAGACAGACCCACGTACAGAGAACATTTCCATTTCTCCAGCAGCATCAAGAGACTGCTGGAGCTCTGTGCAAGCCTTGCTGCTCTGATTACATCACATCTGACATGACCTACAAACACCAAAGGAACGGGGAGCTCCCATGCTGCTGCTTACGCTAAGCCTTTCCAAATATAGTTCCAGTCTCATTGAAATTCCCAGTATTTATAATTTGATCTGGCAGGCGTGCAGGGCTGTGCATCAGAGGGGCTTAATGAAAAAAAGAGTGATGCTGGGATTGAGGCTGTCTGGATGGAGCTGAAAGGCATGTTCAGGCCATGGAAGAGTGCTGCGCTGCTGTTGGTGAGAGGGAACTGTTTGTGGGTGAGCCTGTGTAAGCCCATGTGATCAGGGAATCCACAGAAAATCTCCCTGCAAATGCAAAAGCCAGCTAAGCCTTGCATTGCCTCAGTGATATGCAAATGAGCACCCTAAATATCCTGCTTTGCTTTCTAATGCCTTTAGCCAGCACAAACACAACAGGCTTTTTATAATCTGTAATCAAGTTCTCCAGCCCAGGCACAAGCACTTGTTTCAAGAAGCCAAGACAACTGCTGAGTGTGCTCCCAGCCCTGCCACTGGCCCCTTCCAGCTATAACCAGAGCTCTTCCAGAAGAACCTGTGCCTCCTTCCATCAGGAGCAGTGCAGGCCTGCAGCACACACAGTGCTCACTCAGGAACTCCTCATTCTAGGCATCCTTGCTGCCTGAGTGATTTGGAAGCAGGAAGCCAAGCTGAGCAGGCTGCAGGCTTCACACGCTTCTATTCTCGGCCTAATCCATGAGCTATATTGATCCTGCCCTTTCTGCCAACCTGGAGAGGTTGCATTACACTGCTAATCCCATCCTGCCCAGGTCACAGGCACAACAGGCTCTGAAAAGCTTCACCTGCTGGTGTCACAGGAGCAGCCTCCTCAATGGCAGCACTGCTCTCACCCCACTTGGCAGGGAGCAGCCTGTTTCTCTGAACCCTTTTCCATCTCTCCCTGGACTGTACATTCCTTCCCTGCTTCATTTCATCTCACATTGCCATGCAGAGCAGGCTTTGCTGTCAGCACATGGAAATCCTGGTCAGATCACTGACACAGAGGGCTCTTACAGTGCCCTTCTTTTTGGGGAGCTGAATGCCACCACTTAGCCTGATCTGACCGAGGAGGGCCCAGCAGGTCAGACCCATCCACACTAAAATCACTTGCCATGGTTTTGAGCCCTTATTGCTTAGCTTTGGAGAACAAAAGGGTGTAATTGCTGCATGAATTAATATTTCTTGGGGAAAGAGACTGAAGAAAGGGAAAGCACATTTGGTTAACAGAGCAGCCTCCTTTAGAGATCAGTGCTGGGTAACCCTGTGCCAGGCCTCTCTTCCCATCGCTGTGAGTAGGGATTGATGTGGCATTGCCAGAGTCCATTGAAACCATCCAGGAAAGGAAAGATCCATTGTCCCGTGTTTGAAAAGCAAACAGGTGCCAGTGGGAATGCTGACAACAGGAGCAGCACTGTGGAGGAGCAGCACTAATTCTCTCCTCTGAAACGACCCCAGCAGCAGCCCAGAGGACCTCTGCAGAGAAAGGGGAAGAGTGGTTCCCCCACTCACGGCACACCACAAGTTTGCTATTTGGGAACAAGAAATGTCTCCGGTGGGAGTGAAAGAAGTGTCAGGGCACTCTGTGAGCGACTGCAGCACTTGTGCCTGCAGAGCATCCCTTGGGAGAGCAACTGGAAGGGATGGCAGCCGAGCTGCTCTGCCTGTCCCTTGTCCCTGCGGGCTGTGAGCGGGACAGGCGCTCAGGTTCGTGCTCAGGAAGTGTCCCGGCCATGCCGGTCCCACAGCCCCCGCATTCCCGCACGTCCCGGGGCGCTCGGCATCGCCCGGCTGCTGCTCCGGGACGCGCCGTGACCTCGCGGGGCCGGGGCCGGGGCTGCGGCAGGACGGAGGTGGGACACGGCAGCGGCCCGGGTGGGACAGGAGGGGATGGAGGCAGCGGTGCCCCAGGGATGCGGGCCCCGCTCTGCCGGGTCCCGTCCCGCGGCCGGCGGACGCCGCCACCTCCCGGCGGCTCCCGAGCACCGCCCGCCGCTTCCCCGGCACGGCACGGGCCCGTCAGCGCCTGTCCGGATGGAAGCGCCGGTGATTGCCCTTAAGGGCTCTACCCCTGCCCATTGCTGCCCACAGCAGGAGAAAATCACTTCTGTGAATGCTCCGTGCGACCTGCTGAGGAGTCGTGTCCCGTGTCCCCTTCAATGGAAGGGAAGCATGGCCCTGGAGCCCTCTGTGATACTGAAATGAAGTTAACCGGCCTTGCTTTGGAGAGTGGGAGAGGCTATTGAAAAGTTGGAACAACACCCTTGGAGAAAAGAAAAGAAAGAAAGGAATTGAAAGATCCTGGAGATGTGCCAGAGGGAGTCCATGAGAGCTTTGTTCTGTCTCTTCTGTGTAATTTCACTGTTTTCAGGGCTCACTGAAGGAAATCTCATTGCAAATCGAATTGCATCTCTGACCACCTGTGTAAACTGTGACTTTGGCCTCTTCTGTCAAACTTTAATACAATGTGGGAAGTGTGGAACATAATCACAGCAGCTTCCAAGCCAAGGAAATCCCAAAGCAGCTCCCTTGAGAGGTACAGGCTCTTAACGGGACCATCAGTAGCTCTGAACTCATCAGTGAAGACAATTTAGCCATGGTAAAAAAAAAAGCAATTAACTTTTGAGTTCAAAGGGATCTTTAAAACAGAAAAAAAACCCCTTCAACATCAGCAGAACCTTTAAACATGTTACCTTCATCTGCTTCATCACAAACATCTGAACAATGAATTCAGGAACTCTGTTAAAGTGTAACTGCCTGCCTGAGTTAATATTTGATTCCTGAGGCTTGTAAATATTTATTCTGTAGCTAAGAATTGGAGTAGAAAGATGAAATTTCATTTTGGTAGCTGAACCAGAAACTACTGTTTTACAATTCCATTATATGATATAATGCCAGCATTCAGAAAATCATCTGCACCTTTTCCTTTGAGCCTAATTATGTAGGAATAATTTAAATTATAAGCAAAAAAACCACCCAGTTTCTGGGGTATTCAAAGCTAGCTTTGCTTTCCACGGGCTATTACAGAACAAGAACAAGTACAAAGGGTCATATACAGAATAAGAGCCAACACAAATGGTCATAAATGTGCACTGGGCACACAGAAATCCTGGTGGAAGCATCAGAAGTTGCTCCCCTTTCACACAAAAAAGATTCCCAAGGCCAGCAGCACAGGGAAGCTGCAAATGTCTGCTGAGCCTGGA
Source organism: Aleadryas rufinucha (assembly GCA_013397815.1). Taxonomy (NCBI): domain Eukaryota; kingdom Metazoa; phylum Chordata; class Aves; order Passeriformes; genus Aleadryas; species Aleadryas rufinucha. The sequence goes on along the minus strand of VZTH01019368.1, from coordinate 11,228 downwards.
GAAAAGGGCACCTTACAAGAATGCTGCTGTTTTCAAATATTTATCCTCTTTCTCTGTAGGGTGCCGTGTGCTCGTGCTGGAATCAGTAAATCTCTTCAGGAAGTACATTTCCTTCCTGGATGTCCTCATTTCCTGCCTCCTGCCCAGGGATGCACTCTTCATCCTCACTGAGGAGGAGACTGAACAAGCCAAGGTGAGATGTGTGGCACCTGCATGACCTGTTCGAGTGGCTCATCATCATTGTGAGCACTTTAGTCACAGGTGTCACATTCCCAGGGAATGCCAGAAGTAGTTGTATCCATGGGTTATAAATGTCACTGAGGAATGTCTGCAGTGATTTTTAAAACATGGACAGGCCAGGTTACCTCATGTGCTACGTGACAGGATGGGGCTGAGCAGATCTGCAGCTCAGAGATCTCCAGGAGTCACAGGGCACTGAGTTTTACACTGTCTCCAGGATGTAGGATGCATTTCCAAGGAGGCATTTCACAGGAAACTGGATCCAACATAATATTCCAAACATGTGAGTGGCCTGTCAAAGACTGGCATGACTGCATGGCAGGAACAGCATCCTTGGATCACAGCTCTAACTAAAGATGGAGACAGCCTGTGAACTTGTGGTCCAAAGCTCTTCACAAGTTCCCTTTACTGTACATTTTTAAACTATTTTGCTGCATAGGATCTCACACATTTACTCCACAGTTACCTATATCAGAATCTGATTAGCTCCCCTTCCATAGAATTAAAATATTTACCCAGCAAACAGTGCTGCTAATTCACAAATTACAGACTTTTCCTGCTTCTGAGGCTGCTAAAAGATAGAGTTACTTATGGAAACAGCTTGGATAAAGGTGATGTTCATGATTTCCATGTATTTCTGTTCCTGAAATCTGACCTTTCTAGGCTGGTGCACTATAAATAGACTCAGTTGCAGCTGGCAGTGTGTGGTCAGAAGGAGCAGAGATGTTCCCAGACACACCTAGCAGGCTCCTGCTCCCCAGCATGTGAACACTCAGGCCTGAGATCACGGGATGAGGAGGAGTTAGAAGTGACACACAGACTGTCCTTTCTAGCAGGACCCTCTGAACATCACATCAGGCAGCACAACACCAGACTGAAGGGCAGACAGGCCTCTCCTGCCCTCCTGGCCCAGAGCTTAGGCAGCCTTCCACCTCCCCTGCTTCTCCCTGCTCACTGAAAACAGGCTGTCCTATAAATGGGCACTGACCCTCACAGCAGGAGCAGGAAACTGCCCTCACATCAGCTCTGCAAGGTTCTTGTAATGCTCCCTGCACTGTTTTGTCTCCTAGAGAGCCATGCGGTGCCATCGCAGCCAACTCCTGTGGTTCCGTCACCTCTACCTGCTCTTCTCTCGTTACCTGGTGGTCAATTCACTGTGCCTGCTCTGACAGGACATCACTCACAGCTCCAGGAGTAAAAGAACGAGCAAAGAAAGACTGTGCCAGGCCCAGGACTCCAGAAAACTCCTGTTAGGTGCTCAAGAGGACGGGGTGCTCTTTGTGTAGCATTCTCCACACTACAAAAGCCAGGCTGGGTGAACTTCCTCCTGAATATCTTAACTGCCTGATACATTGAGAACAGGGTTAACAGCTACTCTGTTTTCTCACCATAGAACCTTAAATAAGATGAGAAATTTGGATTAACTTTAATTGGGAGTCAAGCCCAGGAGGATTCTGCATTGGAGAAGATATGGCACAAACTGTTCCCCCAAGAAGACAGAGCTGCAAGGACTGCTTGGCAACTCTCTCATGGTGCTTTTGTAAAATCCAGGTATCAGGAGTAACTTTTCAAAGATCATGCTATCTCCACACATACCACAACCACAGGACCTTTGTTATTCAGTCAGAACTTTAAAAAGCCAAAGCTTTTGAATAAAACATCAGGAATCATGCAATTTTTTTAAACTGTACTGATCTTCACTGCTGCTTCTTTTATACACATTGTGTTGCAGGCTCCACCTTCATAGTGTCCCTCATGAAACATGAGCTCTTCTTGATTCAGAACAGGGCTCAAGATCAACCCACAAGAGCCTCAGCAGGACACAGGAATGAGGTGCAAGTGACTGTAATGAGGTCTTTTGTATTGTGATTTAAACTTTAGCACAGCTAAAGGGTGCCAAACTAGCAACCCTGGAGTGGTTTACAGAGCAGAGGCAGATTGAAAACTGAATGTCACAAAGGAATGAGACAATCAGCATAGAAAGATTTATTTAAGAAACAGAGAACAGGTAACAGTAATGTAGAGATTGATTTCACCAAGCATCACCCAGGAAACCCCAGACTGCAGTTCCATGGCAGTTCCAAAGGCTGCTGGAAGGCTCTGTCAGGGTTTTGACATGTCTCTGATGGTCTTATGTTCCCTCACTGCTTTCTCCCATTCCTTGCCATTGATATCCTCTGTGATAATGGTCTGCACGGTGCCATCATCCAGACAGTGGGGAGCTATTCCTGAAGAAAAACAGAATACACAGAAACCTGCTTTTCATAAAATGTGGGAGATGCCTGCTCCATTCCATGGATGGGGCATCTCAGGGAATTGAAAATGCTGTTGCTGTAAGGCTGAGGAGCCTGGATGAGAATCTTTCACAAGAAGAAGCCCACACATTATAGGTAAGACTCTTTCTTATGGAGGAGCTACAGGTTCAGCCTGCAGTTCCAGATGTTTATTAACACTTTAGGAACAAACTCTTAGGACACAGGCTGCTCACTGCTGTCATGTCAGCATCCAGTGGAGTCTTTATCCAAGGTTTGCCTGGTGGTTAACTCAGGTTAGCACAGCTTACTTTGTACCTACCATAACCATCAGGGTTAGAACGAGGAGTATAAAAGCTCTGAACACCACAGGTCTTGCAGAACGTGTGCTGGGCACGGTGTGTGTTGAAGGTGTACGTTGTCAAATTGTCAGCACCCTAAGCAAAGGAAAAGCAGCGTAAGTTTTCCATGGAAATAGATGGATTAATTACTTTGGGCCTGTAGCTAAGAAGTGAACAATTTAAAATGCCACATTCCTGTCTTTGAGATGCAGAGCTGTGCATTCCTGCTCCTTTTCTGAACCCCTGTGCTTTGTATGCACACGTGTCCGTAACAGTCAGGCCTGGGAAGTGCAAGAGCTCTAAACCAGATGCATTAACACACCCACACCAGACAGCTTAAAATGCAGCCATTTCCCCCAACCAGCCAAACTCAGGGCAGAAAACTGGTTGTTCTTGGCTCTTTGAGGATAACACTGCTCGTGCTCATGGCCATGCTCTTACTGGGTTCTTACTCTACCTTCAGCAGCTTGAAACGCGACGCTGGCACAATGAAGTGTCTGTTCTGTTTCTTTGTGCAAATGCTGCAACTGTAAAAGAAAAAGCAGACCTTTCTACAAGAAGTGGACAGGTTGTAGTGCAGCAATCAGACCTCTTGACAACAGAAATTCCACTGACAGCTAGAATGGCTCAGAGGTAAGTGGCAAAAGTGGATTTGTGGTGTCAGTAGTGTTTGGCTGAGCACACCCATGGAACAGACTGACCCTACACAGGTACCCCAATAAGATATTCTCATACACAACTCTTGAGGACAAACTCTAGCCTTGAGAAATCCACTTAATTGTTTAGAGCACGCTTGGCCAATTTTGCCAACATTCATTACCTTGCAAACAAGAAAGTAAAGTTCAGAAGTTCACCCTTGAGCTAGAAGCAAACGAGTTGCAGGCAAAGAGGGATCACTACTGAAACCAGAGTGTGTTTTAGTTTGAGGCACATGGTCAGAGCTGTAATGTCACTTGAGAAGAACAAGTTAAAAAAAGACCAATGTGCTTTGAGCCCACTGCATGAGAGGAAACAGAAAGCAGATGGCTGAGCACCTGGACTCATTAGATCTCTCCTGACACTTTCTGTGTGAGCCTGGCTGTGAGACATGAAGTCCTGCCCACAGCAGCACCTGAAATCACCAACACTGATCTCACAGCGGATCAGGACATAATTAGGGGTAAACCCTATGGAAACAGCTCAGAGGGTGTTCTGCAGCAGTCTCATCTTCGGCTCTAAGGTTGGAAAAGCAGAGAGTTGACATTCATCTCTAGGAACAGGGAACAAACCAACTCACTTGCAGTTAAACACGTGCAGATCTGCTGAAGCCCAGACCTCAAAGCGGACGGCTCCACAGTGACAGCCTCCTGTGTGCTTCACCAAACCCCTGTATTCACTGGAGAGAGAGAGAGAACAGAGCTTTTGGGATCACCCTCTCTTGTTCTTTGGCCAAGAGAACAGTAAGGCTATATATGACATTATTCAGTTCTGTCTTGAGCTGTTGCAGAACACCAAGAAATGTATCCACTCAAATGTATTTAATAACACGTGTCAGAATGAGGTAGAGGATGGCTTTTGTCCTCTGCAGCAATTGCTTTTGTGGTTTAATTAAAATGGTGAAAAGGAAAGAAGAGCACCAGTGTGAGGACACTTCACTCTGTACAACACAGCTCCCCACCACAGTCCGGGTCAGTGCTGACCCTACAGCTGTGTCCGTGCACAACCCTACACAGAAACCAGCACTACCACCTCAAAACAAACTGCTTGGAAATGAGAACTGAATTTCCCCACAATTTTCCCCACAACTCCTGCAGCAGCACTCATATTCCTCCATTTAAAAGCCGGGGAAAGCAGAGATAAGTGGATTCTACATAATATTTGAAATGTCTTTTATTTCGGGTTGTAATTGCAGAGGAACTTTATGATCATTTCTGAGCCTGTGCTGCTCCCTCTCCCCGAGCCGCCTCCACAGCAGCTGGGCAGTCACCGTGCGGGTCAATCGCAAAATGCAAAGGAAGAACATTTTCCTTCCAGATTTTGCATCCCACGGACAGTTTCTGATGTGCCGTGCTCTGCACGGAGCGAGCGCAGGAAATAGGTGGAGGTTTAGAAGCTGAGCCTCCCGGAGCCCCCAAGGGCATTTTTGACGGAAGAGCCGTAAAACACAGGGAAGCTTTAGCACAGAAAACCACTTTTTTTTTTTCCGTGGTGCGTGCGCCCCTTCCCCATCCCACCCCCGGCCCCCCTTCTGGGCAGCTCCCGGGACCCGCTGTGCGGATGGCGCCCAGAGAACGATGCCATTAACGGGGCTCGGGCAGGAGCGCGGAGCAGCCGCCCCGGCCCCGTTACTCACTACGCGTCCAGCAGCAGCCGCGCCGCCTCCTCGCAGCTCAGCCGGTGCCGCTCCTGGAAGGCGGCCCAGCGCCCGCTCTGCGCCCCCAGATCGATGGCGCCGGGCCCGGGGGGCCCCGC
>VZTH01019363.1:8010-27182 GCA_013397815.1 Aleadryas rufinucha | reverse complement strand
AAAAAAAAAAAAAGACAACAACAAAACAACACCCCCAAAACAACACCCCCAAAAAAGAATTTAAAAACAGTACTCCCACAAAGATGATAAAAAATTAAAAATAATCAATATTCCCACAGCAAGAAGCCAACTATTTTTGAGAACAATTTTTGAGACTTCATCCAGCAGCACCGCTGTGGATCCTCATCTCCCAGCTCAAGGCTGCATTTCCCAAGGACCTATCAACTCCTTGGACACAAGGAGCCACCAACCCAACCCAAGCTCAACCAAACATGAAGAAATTCAAACATTTTGCCTTCTGTGAGGTTGGAAGTTTTTAGGGCAGAGCAGATCTGAGACTCAAGAGCAGCCTCTAGTTTCAAAGGCCAGTACTGTGCTCGGCCCTGGACCCTCCCCAGCACCAGGAGGTTTGCTGACCTCAAAAGGTGCTGTTGCCATTCTCTTGGAAGCAAAGCTCCTTTTTGTAGCAGTCCTTCCATGTTATTTTAGCAGCTGCTGTCTTCCAGGCTGCTGGAGTAAGAGATTAATGCTTTAATTATCCCATCTGAAAGCTGGGAGGCTGAGCTTGTGGATGGTATACGGCACTGACTCCTGGCACTTGTGGATCTAGAGGGAGTACACACTAAAATCAAGCTGGAATCCAAGTGAGGAATAAAAGTGGAAAAAGAAGTAAGACAGCAATCAGAATAATGTGCTTTTAATGCCCAATATCTCACAACCAGCTGGGGCTAGAAATTAAAGCTTCCTGCTTGTTGCGAGTGGGGGATCCTGTCTTGCAAAGAGTTTATCTCTCCCATCTCCACCCCTGGTGCTGCAGGAGGCACCGATGCTGAAGTTTCCTGCCTTTGCTCCATGCTCTGGAACACATCCATAAGCACCTGATCATCCTCCTTGCTCACCCAGACAGCTCAGGGGTGCACCCAGCTGCTCCTGCATCCCCTTCCTTGGACACAGCCAGCAGCATCAGAGGGCTGCTGCATCCCCAGGACAAGGATCTAGGAGAGGGCAACCAAGCTGGATTCCTTCATTTTCCAGCAGCAATGCCTCCATCACATGTGGCAGCTCTGGGGCTGGCTGATGGCACAGCTGGAGCATCATCACTGCTGGTTCTGCATCCCTGCCACCTCTGCATTCCTGCCATTTTCCTGCTTTCCTCCTCTCCTCTTCCACTCCTCATTTTTCTCCCTCTGCCTTCGTTCTCTCACCACCTGAACCTATTTTTCTCTCCTCTCCCTGCTCCCCACCATCCCTCTCTCTGCTCCCCCTCCCTCCTACTTAAGAGGAGATCAATATACTGGGAATGCTGACTAGGGAATTAAATCCAGCCAGCCTGTCTCTTTGAGAGACCTCTCACTAATCAGCTTGGATGGATTCCTATTCCCCCCTCCACTCACGAGAGAACCTGCGCTGAATTCCTCCATCCCTGGTTCCTGTCAGCCTGCACACAAGGAGGCAAATGCCTCTCTCATCTGCTCTGCACTCGGCTTTTCTTCTCCCTGCCTGGATCAAGCAGGTTGGAGGCAATAGCAGCACTACCTTGCCTGCTTCTATTTTCTCTCTGAGCTGTGATCCCGACTGGAACGCTGGCCGTGAGTGAGTAATTCCGTCCTCTCAGCTGTGGGCCCCGTCTGTAGCACGTGGGGCTTCTGTGTTTTGGCACGTCTCTTCTCAGAGCACAGCTGAGAAGGAGAATGGTGCAAATCAGGCTTTTCAGGGGCACATTTATCGTCCTCCGTGTCTTTCAGATGAGGAGTTTCACAGGAATTATGCTCATGGATGTGCTGCCGTGACTGCCTCGCTCAGGGCTGTCCTCTGCCTCGCTCTGTTAGAGGGGGTGTTCAGGCAGAGGCTCCCCAAAAACCAAGGGCAGGGCAGAGGATGGAAACCAGGCAGCCCAGCTCACACAGAGCTCTCCAAACCCAGCCTCACACTGCAAAGGTTCTGCCATAATGGCTAAATCCTGCCTGGATTTCCATCCTGCACTGACTCGTGCTGCTCTGAAATCTGCTTGTTTGACCCCAAACCACAGCTGACACATCCCACTGCCTTTTCCAGCTATTTTTTATCAGAGAGTTCTGAAAAGGTTTGGTTGGGAAATGTCGAAATGTTTCTTTTTGACATTTCTGCTGCCTGACATTCCTGAACTGCAACGTTTAACTTGGGCTTTTTGGGCTCAATCAATGCATCAGGTTGGGATTCGGTTCCTGCAATGCAGGAGAAACATGGATACACAACAAGGGATCGAGTGACCGAGATGGAAACCTGGTCCATGAGGCCCATGACCCAAAATATGATCCCCTGGGCACAGCAGAGGGATTCACACATCCACATCCAACTAAAGGAAAACTTTGGCTTGCTTTGATGAAAGAAGATGTACCAATTTCAGCTGCCCAAAGCTGATCTCGCTAGAGCCCTCAGAGCAAAATAATATGGAAGGGGGGGAACACGGAGTCCTCATAAACATAATTAAAAACAAAAGTCAATTTTGTAGCCTCTCTGTGTTCCTCAAACAGCCAGTCCCATGAGCAGCCCAGCTAATGAAGCCTGGCTGCCTATGGATCGGTGTCTCACGGCTCAATTCTCTGATGCCTAATGAGGTGCAAGCTCTGATCAAAGTTTTCCCCCACCGTTGGGGAATTCATAACAATGCACTCATCTGGGAGCACGCTCATCCTCCGAGGCTCCCCAGGATGAGCCGCTGCCGTTGCCTCTCCTCCCACAGCCGCTCTCGCTGGGTGGTTTCTCAGCCCCTCACCAAGCTGCCTACACCAAACCCACACCCTGTGGGTGCAGTTTGGTGGAAAAGACTGAAAAGCATCACAGACGCTCACACAGAGCCCCAGGGAACCTGCTTCCCCAAAACTGCAGCTCTGAAGAGTTTGCCAGAGTCTTCCCAACACGTGATGCTGCAAGGTGGGTACTTGAGTCATTGCCATGAGAAGGGAATTGGCAAATAGCGATGGGCAGATCGTGATAGGACAGGGGGGGATTGGTTTTAAACTAAAAGAGGACAGATTTGGATTAGATGTTAGGAGGGAATTGTTCCCTGTGAGGGTGGGGAGGCCCTGGCACAGTTGCCCAGAGAAGCTGCGACTGCCCCATCCCTGGAAGTGTCCAAGGCCAGGTTGGATAGGGCTTGGAGCAACCTGGGATAGTGGAAGGTGTCCCTGCCCATGGCAGGGGGTGGAACTGGATGAGATTTAAAGGCCCTTCCAACACAAATCCTTCTGGGATGGTATGTTGCAGCAGCAGGACAGAGCCCCTCTACACAGAACCCGGTGTCACCACCATGGGTCCAGCAATTCCATCACCCCCTTCTCTCCCAGAGCCACAGGCAGTGGGAAAGCTGGAGAGTAGGACACCAAAAAAGATTTGAGGTGTGTGGGTGGAGAAGAGACGCTGTTTGGTCCGAGGGGAGGCAGGCAAGGAGCTGTAGGAGCTCACCAGCTGCTGGTCCTTTATTATAACAGAGGATCACGACTGATGCAGAAGTAATTTCCGTGCATGGCTGCCTACGCAGGATGCAAGTGAAGTGAACCAAACTCTGCGCCGACATGTGTACGACTACGCCTGTGCGCTTAAACATGCATGCAAACAAGCTCTGCTCCTCCAAACCCTCCCATAGGCTCATCTCTGCATCCAAATGAAGCAAAATCAGTGTTTACCAGCATTTCTAGAGCTCACTGACAGCCAAAATACAAGATTTCAGCTGTTGAGTCCCTCCAAGGATTATTGTGTTTGTAGTGCCGGGTTTTTCATCAGCCTTTTCGGTCGCTGGCAACGGTGTCAGAGACAAGCGGGACCGAGCAGGGCAGGACACGCCGTGCCTTGATGTGTGCCCACTGTGCCCAGGACAGATGGGTTCAAACAGACCAGCAGAGTCTGTGCAAGCCCCAACAGCACAGGGAGAACCTCAGCAGGCCGAGGGAGGACACAAAGGGAACAGAAGCAGAGCTTTTTCCCAGCCACAGCCCCAGGTCTGTTTCATGAGTGAGAAGACGCACAAGGCAGCGGGAAGGTGCAATTCCCTGCTTCACCATTCCCTCCCAACCCAGCTCACTGGGACACTGCCCTGGTACCATGTAAAGAATCCCAGGATGGTTTGGGTTGGAAGGGACCCTAAGGACCAGCTCCTCCTACCCCCCTGTCACGGGCAGGGACACTTTCCACTATCCCAGGTTGCTCCAAGCCCTGTTCAACCTGGCCTTGACCAATTCCAGGGATGAGGCAGCCTCAGCCCAACCACTCTGGGATTGTTTGATGACAAAGCCCTGGTGAGATGCCTTGAGCAGGAGCTCAGGAGCTCACTGCTGCAGGGGGCTGGGTGCCTTTGGCTCAGCACAAAACAAAATGAACGCCCCAAGCCGTGGCATCAGGGCAGGCTGAGAGGCCGGGGGGAAGCTGTCCCTACCAAGGCACTGGTGTGGGATGCAGGGATGTGCCAGCCACTCCTGCTCCAGCTGAGGCTGTGGATGCTGGCAGCCACCAGTGCCTGGCCAGGAGGGCGGATTGCTCTGCCCTGGTAGGGGATGGCCGCGCTCCTGCTCTGAGTTGGCAGCCTCTGCTCATTTCCATCCCTGCAGCTCGGTGTGAGCTGAGCCCCAGAGCCCAGCCTGCACTCGGTGCCCCACACTCAGCGCCCTCACAGACCCCTCCTCGGCTCCCCACGCCAAGGAGTGGCGAAGGAGGCATCAGTGCTGCCACCCCATCTGCCAGGCTGGGGACACCTCTGCAACAGGCATCACACTCGACCCTCATCCTCTTCTTAATTACCAGCGCGGGTATTAAATTGCAGCCTTTTATTCATGGACAGGTGTGTGTCTTTGTCAGAGGTCCCTGCTTAAATCATCCACCTCGTCTCCAATAACAATGTTAATGATGCTCAGAGCCAGCGCTGGACTGTAAAACATATTTCCCTGATGTTTGTTCAATAATTCTCTGAGAATTAAAAACATCTATTACCGGCTGCAGGATGCTAAGAGGCCCCTGGAGCAGAGACCAGGCTGTAACTCACCGGAGGGGCTCAGCTGATGCTGCAGATGCCGTTATCCGAGTCCCAGGCTCTGGCACTCCGGGGCATTTGACTCGGTACCAACGTGTGGGCACTGCAGCACAGCCACAGCACAGGACTGAGGGTTATCAGCCATGTCCACATCCCTGACGTGCTCCAGGAGTGCTCATGGAGCATCCCCAGCTGCCCTTTACCACCCCACTGCCATCATTGGCACTGCTGTTATCCCAAAGCACTGGGGCCGTATCCAGGCTCCATTTGCCAAAACATCCCAAACCCAGCGTTCTTGCTCTGCACCACTCACAAACTCAATGGAAAAAAGGAGAGAGGAAAGCTGCTGAAGGAAGGCAAGCACGGAAGGAGGGAGGATGACACTGTGCCACTCGGTGGCACTGCAGGAATGGAGCCCAGGTGTCCCCAGCCACATCACCACGCTGCTAAAAATACCCGTTCACCACCCAAACCTTCAGCCACAGAGCGTGTGAAAAAGCTGCCTCGACAGACACCGTGCCACAGAACAGTCCCCATGCCTGTCATGACTTCTGGCAGCTCGGAAATGTTGTTTCTGGAAAAATATTTATCCTGTTAATGAAGCTGAGGCAGCAGCAGAGGCCCCAGAAGGTCAGAGCAGCACTCGCTGCAATCAACTCCCTTCACAGCGCCCGCTGAATGGGGCTCTGATTGCAGATGCCAATCAGAGCACTCAATTTTCCCTGCCTATTTGGGAATTAAAACATAAAGGCCCTTTCCCAGACACTGCATTTAGGGGTGGTTTATATAACATAATCTTGTGGGCAGAAAGCCAGATGGATTCGGAGGGTGGGATACCGGAGTTGAGTGACTCGATGGAGATAGAAAATACATCTTAAGGCATGTGCTCCAGGGAGAGTTAGAGAAGGGGTTGGGTGCTGCTATCCCTGGAAATCCCCCTGGCATCACCCAGAACCTCCAGGACACAGGGTTTCCCTGCAGCTGCCTCAGGACTGAGCAGTTTCCAGTGGCCACCAGCCAAGATGCAGGCTGCCTGTTTGGTCCTGCTGCCTGTTATTTTTAATTATTATTGGTGTTTCTGAGCATCTTTGCGTCTCACCCAAACAATGAGACAGTTGGATGATCAGCAGGCAAGAGGAGAAATGAAAACAAACTAATCCAGTCCTGAAAAAAACGCTTCCGATCGTAAAACGCACAGCGCTCGACGGCTGCGGAGCGCCTGGACTCGTCCGCAGTAGGCGCTCACGATTTCCATTTAAATCATCGGAATTAAAGAGCAGTACGAGTTAGAGCATCTGTCTCAAGATTTCCGTGCCTTCCCATGCCCCCACGAGCACAGCTGTTTGGATCAGAGACGGAGGAGGGAGCTACAAATTCACCGAAGACTGATGGAAATCAGACGTGAGCTGGAAATTACCTGCCCGCACGTTCCCAAGTGCAGGGGGATGAGGTGTCATCACACTGAGCTGTGTCACAGGGGGAGGCTTAGGTGACAGGGAAGTCACCTTTAGCCCAGGGAAGTGGCAGAATCATCATCCTTGGAAGTGTGCAAAGGGAATGAGGATGTGGCACTTGGGGACGTGGGTTGGCAGCACTGGAGGAACGGCTGGACTTGATCTTAAAGGGATTTTCCAACCCTACTGATTCCGTGACAGCACATGGAGGAGCAGAATTTCACCTTTTCCAGGTTTTTGCAGAGTTCAAAGAAGAGCTGAGCAGGAAAAGGTGTGTGGTCACTACCCACTCAGATGGGATTTGGGAGACATTCCAGAGCTGGAAAGCCAACTTCAGCTGGACACTGGACTCATCCCCTCGGCACCCTGGGCTGGGATCCCAGGGCAATGCCTGTCACCCCTCTCCCGAGGCTGTCCCTGCTCCTTTTGTGCTCACAGGATGCATTGGCAAGCAGGCAGTGATCAAATCACTTGGGATCTCTTCCCTTTAGCTCAGGTATGGAGTTCTTCTCCACTCTTCAACCAGCAAACTCCTCCAGCCCTTGTCACCCTGGGGAAGTGAGGAGCTGAATGCAAAGCTTTTCCGGGGTGGGCAAGGCCACCCAGGGAGCCTGAGGCAGCTCTGTCCACCCCTGGGCTGGCTCTGATGTGGGATATGGGATGATCCAGCTGGGAGCCAGCGCTCGGACAAGAGCCACCTTGTAGGGAGGAGAAAGAACAGTGAGTGCCCCGGGGAGCTCTTGGTCTGGGGACACCACGGGGCTGTCTCAGCAAGCCCCACATCCCAGCTGGAACACGGCAATGTGGCAGCCTCCTGTGTGTGCAACCCTCAGGGGCACACCCAACCCACCCATCACTTCCATCCTCTGCTTCACAGACACAGGGAAGGACAGAGAGGATGCAAGAAGGGAAAGAAAAAAGAAGAATCCCAAGGAAATAATCCTGCTTCCTCCAGATTAGCCCCTTTTCCCCATAACGCCTCCCTGCTCCATGCAGGAGCTCGTGTCAGCACACGGGTTATGCACCTCAGAGCTGCTCTTCACAGCTCTGCTTCAGTGACAGCACAACAAGGACATTTCAAACCCCCCACGGACCATCCTGATGTGTTTCTGCTCATTCATTCCCTTCCCTCACAACCCGCTGGAGAACACATCTGCTCCCTGATCCTGCCACCGCATGGAAATGCTGCTCTCAAGTGCCTCTACTCCAAAACAAGGCTTTAATTACAGGAGAAGAGAGCCCATCAGATCTCTTAATTTAGCCTCTCTTCTTATTAATTAAACCACAAGACATTTAAAGTAGAAAAGTGTTGGTGGGCAGCTGAAATCAGCCCCCCCGTGGTGTTTTGGGAAGGTAAAGGATCCCCATGGTGCTCGATTTCTGCCCCAGGGGTTGGAATGAGCAAAGTTTTAGCTCCAGCTATTTTTGCGCAAATAAACGTCACCAATATGTGGCTGCCAGTAGGGAGCAGCACGGCAGCTCTTTAAAATACTCCAGGGAGCATGGAACAGCGCTGGAGAAGTGCCCCTCTGGATCCTGGCTCCCTCCTGCATCCCCAGGATATCCGGCACGTCCTGCCAGCAGCCCTAGAGCCCTCCACATCAAGCGAGGCCAGGAGAGCTGCAGCTCACTCAGCCCCAGGAAGGTACCTCATCCCATAGCTCAGCCCCTCATCCCATGGCTCAGCCCCTCATCCCGTAGCTCAGCCCCTCATCCCATAGCTCAGCCCCTCCTTGGAGCTGGGATGGCAGCTGATGGATGGCTCTGAAGGAAGCCGTGGGAGCCGATTCCCAGCCTGGCATGAGCCACGTGGGACTCGGGACCTCTGAGCCACTCTTTGTGTGTGGGTACAGGAGCGTTTCTATCTGTGCTGGGTACTCATCCAGCGAGCAAACATCCCCTGCCTGAAGCAGCCTCTGTGTGTGCAGATACCAGCGAGACCCACCAGAAGAAGGATAAAAAAAAAATTAAAAAAAAAAAAAAAATAAAAAAACCCAACCCGAAACCCAAAGCCTTCCTCCGGCATTCATCATTTTAATTAGCGGAGCTGTGCCTGGAATCTCAATGGGAGATTACACCATAAAGAGAGCCGGGCGGAACAGCACAAGTGGCTCCTCTCACTTCAGAAACGAACGGAGCTGCCTGTGAAATTATTAGGAATATTATGTGTCCCATTTCCAGCCCAACACGCACATCCTGGGGGCTCACCCACCAGCAGCCGGGACGGTTCCAAGCCAGGTGACATTTCCAGCGCCGGTGTCCTGCCAAATCATTCACCCTCAGGGCTTGGTCCTTCATCCCTATCCCCCTCTTCACCCTCCCAGACTTCCCTTACTGTGCCCCTGGCATGGGAATATAAACATTGGGAAGCGAAGGAGGCTCCAAGCACAGTCAGCCCCATGGCACTGGGTTGCCTACACATCACGCACACAGCAGGCATCATCCATATGGATACACCAAGAAAATTAATAAACACATCGACACCAATCTTCCATGCCCCAAATGTCCTCAGATAATCATAAAAATCATGGGAGCACATCAAAACTTGCTCCCTTTTCCTTGCAGTTGCCTTGTTCTCTCTTATAAGGGTTAAAAACTTCCTCTGTGGAGATTAAAGCCATGATTTCACATTAAATACACCACAAGCTGGGAATGCACAGCCCTGACTGTATTTGTGCATCTGCTCCGAGCACAGGCAATCCTAAGGGACCACTTCTGCTGGCCATGAGGGAGAGATAACGGGATGGCAGCACAACCCCACATCCAGCACTCCCTGTAAATTGTTATGACCCATCCAATTGCCTGAATAAATAGGTAGTGAACAGGAAGCTAAAGAATCACCCCAATTCGTCTCCCCTAAAAGCCTCCTTGCTGTAATCTCATTTCTTTATTCAAGGCGCCTTGGTTTGTTGTACAGAGACGCTGCTCTGCCTCCGTGACCGGCTCTGGAGCTCCTTCCCTATCACTGAGTGGAAGTTACTGGAGTAAGGAGCATTCCAGGCGTGCGGCGTTATCGCCTCGTGCTGAATCAGAGGCTACAAACGCCTTCACATCCACTCAGTGTTCCGGTGATGAAACAGAAATGAGGCGGCACCGGCTGGAATCTCAGCCAAAAGCCCCTTCCCGAGGTTAAGAACTCCAAGGGCGGTGGTATGGGAAGGAGTTAAATCTGCTCTGAGAGCTTTCACACGCTCGTGCGGGCTTTTCGGGAGCTTGGCTGGCACCTCCGACAGAAGCGCCAACGCGCCTCGAGGCAGCCTGGTGCTCCAGCAACATCCCCGTGCTCCGGCAGCGTCCCGAGGCTCCGGCAGCACCCTGGCCAACCTGGTGCTCCAACAGCATCCTGGTGCCCCAGCAGCATCCCGGGCAGCCTGGTGCCCCAGTAACACCCCAGGGCAGCTCCCACAGCACCCCGGACATTCGGCTTCACCGGCAGGAGCCCGGGCACTGCGCGGGCAGTGCCTCCACCCACTCTTTGCAAGGCGATGGGGGAAGCCACCGACTCCCTAAAAAACCCCCAAACCTAATGGTGGAAATGCAAATCAGAGCTAGTTCTGCTTATTAAAGCAATTCCCTGGCAGAGAGGACATTCTAGGAAAAGCAGCTTTCGGAGATGATGAGTGCAATTTGTAGATCGTTATCGCTCGGATAAAATCAGAGAACTTTAAAACAATTGGAAATGTTGAGTTTAGACCCTCTCCCCTTGGGATGTAATATGTGCTTTAATGCTGCTGTGTGTAAGTAACGCTGGAATTGCCCGCAGTGATACATTCCCACCGCGGAGAACGGAGCCGGGATCTGCGGCTGTGGAAACAAACCCTCCCAAACCAAAGGAAAGGCATCATTAGCCAGCGGCAGCGGCGCTTTCATCCTCCCCCTGGGCGGAGAAAAGCCACCTCTGTCCCCTGCAGCCACTCTTTGGCAGCACCTAAGCGGTGTTCCAAGACTGTAAAAGACTTATGGGAGGGACCAGAGGTGGGGAAAGCCTCGGAGACCTCCCGCGGGGAAGGCAGGGGCTAAGTAAGGTAAGAGGAAGAGTTTGACCCTAAATTGAGAATTTATTCAGAGGCAGAAAAAGCTTCTCAGCACAGGACCTTGTCTCGCTCCAACTCTTCCCACTCAGCGCTTGCCACGATCCCCCGTCCTCTGCACGCCCACAAAAATCATATCACTGGACAGAATCCAGCCTGGAGCAGCTTGGAGGACTCAAAAACCGCATCCCTCTGACTCCACACACGGCCCCTTGCCCCGAGTAAATCCGTAATGCCCAATATTCATCCACGGAAAACGCAATCAGCGAGGGCAGGTCGAGGCTTGGCGAGCCTGGAGCTGTTTAGGAATGACAATGGGAAGGCTGCCCACCTGCCTTTCCAAAAGCAGGCCCATTAAACCGCGGGGAGAAGGGATGCTCACGGGCGGCGGCGGCTCTTGCATCGTCTCATAAATATTTAACGGGAAGCACTTTGGAAAGAGGAATGTTATTAAGGCTGGTGTCGTCTGTGGCTCCAAATGTGGCCATACATCAGATGTTGCCAGTCTGGTGTGTAAAACCCTCTCAGAGCAGCCGCTGGCAAAGCAGTTTCTTCGGGGTGGGAAAAAAAAACTTAGAAGAAAGGGGGAAAAAAAATAAGGAAAATAAAGTAAAATCACGAGTTGTGGAGCCCTGGGGAGCTGCGTGTGAACGTCTGAGCGATACCCTACCCATAGATCAGACCCTCACAATCACCTACAGCCACACAGGCAGCTCCAAGAGGGGGGAAAAGGGGAGGGGGAAAGGCAAATCCCAGTCAAACAGAATGCATTGGCTGGAAAGCAACCCTTGGCAGCAGTTTTTAGCATAAACACATTGTTGGGTGTTATTTTTTCCCTCCTGCAATGGCAAATTAATACTTGTATTGCTGCTGAAGACGCTATAATAACATTTATTCCGGCACTTTATGCTTTACTAAGATGCTTTTGACTTCTTTTGAGGTCTGGTTTTATTTTTCTTTGGACTATTGATATAATTTCTTTCCTCACCACCTTGACAGCCCCAGAGGGATGGAAAAAGCCTGTTCCAGCTGAGAGCAAATCCATCTAAGGCCCTGTCCTGCAGGTTAAGAGCCAGATTGGGCTCCCACTCACCTTTTGGAGCACCCAGGAGTCACGGAGCAAACCAAGCTCCTGCTTGTCAAGGCCAGTAAGTTTTTCCATCACTGGGGATCAATCCCAAGGGCCCAGAACAGTATCCTGCCTCAAAATATGAATTTGAGTTCGTGTCTCTGGAGCTCTCAAGCTTCTCCCTGTTTGCTGCTGGGCTCCCTGGTGCACCCATGCTGCCAGCAGGGATACAAGGATTAAAAGCAAGTGACCCAAGGACACACAGCCTGGAGAAGCCCATTCCTGTTTGCATCCTGATGCTAAAATATCACCTCATCCCCATAATATCCTTCTGAACTACACAGAACTTGCCAGGTGTTCCTTTCCGTTCCAAAACACCGATAATTCCTTTCATTAGGCTTCCACAACCTGGTTCCTCACTCTCACTGCAAAATCAGGGATAGTTACAGTGGCTGTTGCTCATTGACCATCTGAGCAATGACTTATGAAGTGTATTTGAATAGGAAATAGGACTATTAAGGCACTTGGCAATATGGCAGGAGCAAAAGCAGCTCATCAGTTCATCATTTGGTTTAAAAAATATTGAAAATTATTTTTACTCCCTAATTATCATAATGAAAACCTGGGGAAGGGATGTGTGTGTGGAAAGGACAGAGGGCTGCTGGGACGGGCAGGGAAAGGGATTTATAAATTCTGCCAAAAAACGTGGGAAGATAACCCCGAGTGCAAAGGCTGGGGGGATGGATCCTGCATCTTCCTACCCTAAATACCCCCAGCACCTGCAGCAGGCAGCCGGGGAGTCCCTGTTTCACATGGAAGCCTCTGGAACATCCAAGAAACCCCAGGAAGTATCACTGAACGATGAGGATGGGGTGAGCCAGGGCTTGCTCCCTCATCACCCATTTTCCATGCTTGCACCCCAAAACACCACTGCTGCCCTCAGGATGCCAAGCCAGGCTCAGGCAGTCCCAGTTCTCCCCATCAGTACCAGGTTCATTTAATCCGTGCTTGTGTTTAATTCCCTACACTCTGGCATTTCCCTCCTCTATCACTTTTCACAGCCTGTCAGTCCCGAAATCCTTTTCTGAGCAGCCACATGCCACAGCTACTTAGGAATTACGCCAGCTCCAGCAGTCATTAGGCACTTCCCATGTCCTACATGCAGCTGTGAACATTCCCGCTGCCGAGACTCACTCACACAGAGGATCAGCTGCGAGCAGGAAGGTGAGCAGGGATGGCACCCGCCACGCTCCTGCCTTCAAAGCCTTCAGGTTGTTAATGCTGTGGGGTTTCGCCTTAAAATTTCAGAAGTTCCATTTGTTTTCTCTGCTTGAGGAGTTTCAGCATCTGAGCAGAGAGCCCTCACTGCCCGTTTATCCCACCGTGGGCCCTGCTGAAGGTGATTCACCCCTCATCCTGACCTTGGCTCCTGCTCCCGAGAAAACACTCCTTCCAGCTTTCCCTGGGCACCCAGGGGTGCCAGCAGCTGCCTCCTGGGCTGGGCTCAGCACTGCTCTGATCCCCTCTGCCAGGTCTGCAGAGGGGTTCAGATACCTGGAGATGGAGCTCCAGTGCCTGGTGGGATTCCAGCAGGCACCAGCTGGAGAGGGGCTTTATTCCCTGTGGAAACGCACAGGACATAAATGCACCACCTGCTCAAGTGCTGCCACAATTCCTGGTGCCTCCACATCCCCCTCAGTGCTACATCACCTGTTTCAAGTGTTTTGCTGCTAAGTCTGGGGCTGCTCCTGTGTTCACAAATCACCTATTTGACTTTGGGTGGTACCACAAGAGAAAATCATCTTTCCTTCCTTTGGCCCAACACGTGTTGCCAGGAAATCTCTGCATTTTATTTTGGTTTTTTTAAACAAAGAATCACAGAATGGTTTGAGTTGGAAAGAAGAGCTTATCTTGTTCCAAGGGATACCTTCCACTAGACTGGTTTAACAGAGGGAAACTGAGGCAGGCCAAGAAAACAGGACCTGCCCACCCATCACTCCGCACAGAGCCACATCCCTGGCTGGGAATGTAACCATGAGAACCCAACAGAGGGGTGGTGGGAAGACTTCCCCATGCTCCAGCACAGATCAGACCCTCACCTCCCCAACAGACCCAATCCCATGGCAATTCCCATCCTGACAAGCTCTGTTCTTCCCCCTGGAGTCACGAGAAAAAGCCACGAGGGCAGCGAGGGGAAGTCAGCGCTCGCCCTTCGCAAGGTCAACAAAAATCCCTCAAAATGTCATAGAGTTTTGCGAGTCCTAAATGAAGAAATTGCTTAATCTACCTGGGGGATTGCAGCTATTATACCCAGTGCCGTAAACAAGCCTCAGCTCCGGCTCCGAAGGATCGCACCGGCGGAGAGGAGCCGAGGCTAAATTGACAAGTTGTCTCCGCTGCCCTTGAAACTCAATTTGCCATCGCTCACCTCATTTCAAATTAGCACAGAGAGAAACCTCGTCGGCCGAGCTGCTCTTTTGGGGCTCTTACACAACATCCCTGCTCCGCACGCTGGCGGTTCAGGGGCTTATCCTGCTGCAGGAGGAATAGGGAAAAACTGGAGATTAAACGCAGACCCTCGAATGTGGTCAAAGCTGCCTAAAGGGCTCCAGGCCAGGTTGGTCGGGGCTTGGACAACGTGGGATAGCAGAAGGTGTTGCTGACCATGGCAGGGGGTGGGATGAGATGAGCTTTAAGGTCCCTTCCAGCCCAAACTGTTCTGTGATTCTACGAAATTAGGGAGAAATTCAGCCTTTTACCAACAAGCCCACAAAAGGTGGGTACATCCCTAAAATCCTTTCCTGAAGACTTAAAAGGGATGAGTACAGGAGCAGAGCTCTGACAGAGGTGGAGTTTATACCTGCTCCAAGGCATCATCTGGGACTGTGCCAAACGCTCCCAGCAGGCTGGGATGGCTCGAGGAAGAAGAGATCCTCCAGATTTGTGTGCAACTTTTTTGAAAAGGGCCCTGAATAGAAACGGGCTCGAACCACACTTGCAACAAACGTGTTCAGCATCCAGGGAATTCGCTTTGTATTTTCAAAAGAGGAGTTTTCAATAGCTGTGATTTCAGGTGAAACTTTCATATCAATGCTGGATGGATGGTATAAAAAAAAAAAATCAAAGGCAGTATTATTAACCTGGAGCCTGAAATGGTCTTGTTTTCATACCTCAACTGGGATCTGGTAGAAGCTGCTGCTGCCACTTGTACATTTGTGCCAGAACTTAAAGCCAAGAGCCCCCTGCCTTCAGAGGGATGGGGCTCATTCACATGTGCTGGAACAGACCTGGTGCTCTGGGGATGCCCTCAGTGATGGGATGGGGGATGCAGAGGAGTTAACACAGACATGCAACCACCAGAGGGGCTGCAATCACCCTGCCAGTGCAGCCACAGCCACGTGTGCCCTGCCCCAGAGCCTCCCCTGCTGCCACTCACACGGGCTGGCACTTATCCATCAACCCCCTTTTCCTCAAGGAGGGGTTAAAACCGTGCTGTGATCTCCCTCGTTGCTCTCAGGAGAAGCACCACCTTCTCTCACCTCCAGGAAGCTCCTGAGGTGCCCAAACCTGGCTCTGCAGCCCTTGGAAAGGGAAACATCCACAGATTCTCCTGAGCTGCAAAGGAAAGACTGAGAAGCCACACAAAGGAGGGAAAATGTGTTACTGGGGAGATCTGGAGGGTGAGGGTGATGCCTGAAGTGGCTCCCTGTAAACAGAGACTGGACAGGAGTAAGGGGATAAAGGTGATATTTATTTGAAAGGCCTTCAAAGGTACCCCCTGGGGAGCCCAGAGGCTGCTGCCAAAATGGACCCCAAGATGGACCACGAGTCACGAGTTCTTCACACTTTTATAGGTTTGGTCCATTTGCATATCAGCATAAATTTACCAATTAAAACTTTAGCCAATGATGTAATTTCTCTAAGCTCACCCCCTCCTTCTCCAAGATGTTGGTTTACACATTTTGGGCCTAGGGCAGTCTGGGTGTCCTTGGAGAGCAAACTCAGAGAGACTTTGTTATATCGACCTCAGAACGAGAGAGCAGCAGCTAGCAGGCTATAAAATACTTCAGAGTTTTACACTAAGTAATACAGGATTTGAAAAATATAAAAGCTAAAACCCAAGGCATCAAGGATCCTGCTCTCTGCCCTTCCCAGCTTTGTTCAGCACCGAGCACAAGCAGGGCTGGGGGCACTCAGTGCAACCAAATCCCTGCAGACACCGGGGACTGATGTGACAAAGCCACGTCACATTTGGTCACCCACAGCACAGGGAGGGACAGGGGGCCTGGTGTGGCGGCCATCTGCCCTCGCTGCCTGCACAAAGGGCCCCTTGACAGCTGGGCTAGCGATGGCCGTCGGCCCCAGCGCCGCAGCCCGCGCCACAGGCAGCGCTGCTGTGGGCAGCACAAGAGGCCTTGTGTTCCCTTGAGTTCCCTGTGTCCCTTGTGTCCCTTGAGTTCCCTGTGCCCCTTGTGTCCCTCGTGTCCCTCGTGTTCCTGGGGTGGGAGCAGACAAAGAGCCGGCGTTGCTGTTGCCGGCACTCCCGGCTGACCCGTGCCCGCCAACAACCACCTGCCCTTCCCACCCCCGGCTCTGAGACTGCCCTGACCCCCAGCACCCTGCTGGCAGGGGACACCACGGGGCACTGCTGGAAGGAGGCAGGTACCAAGCTCAGCTCCATGATCCAGGCTCTCCAGGACACCAGGACAGCAGCACAAGCACTTCACTCGAGCATCACAGCTTTGATGCGTGTCCTGGCCTCGACACCTGCAATAGCTCGCGGGTCTAAGAGCGTCAGGTGTTAAGCAGCACGTGTTAAGAAATTTCTGGTTGGTTTCGGTTTCTCAGCATCAAATCTTTCACAAAGCTAGTGTTTGCTCTCCAAAATAAACAGCGGAGCGTGGAAAAAGAGGGGAAGCAAAAATGGAACTGAGAGCTCCCAGTCAATCCCAAGCAATTTGGAGGCAGGTAGCAGCATCCGGATGGGATTCAGTCTGGGGGCAAGGCACAAAGCTGAGGCCAGTTGGTATCACCTCGTGTTTCGCCCATCTCTGTGCTGCTTTAACTCAAATCCCTTGATCTCAGCCCCACGTTCTTGCTTCAGCTCCCAGTTTTCCGATGCATGGCGTGCACTGCTTCCTTTGGATGAGCTGTGACTGCAGCACAGCCCAGCTCTTTGGCATAAAAACTTTTCCCCTCCACTCACCGTCTCTAATTCATCCCCCGTGCCTGGCACACAGACCTGCCTTCACCCTGCAGCTTCTGGTGTGCCAGTGGCCTTTGCTCCCAGCCCGCAGGGTGTTATCCGTGTTATCTACACCAGTGCCTGCAGGGGAAGGCAAAACTCTGCCTGTTCTCGTGGATGACACTCCTCACCTTCTGCTACCGTATCTACTGACAAAATTCAAACCAAGTGAGCAGATGGAGAAGAGAGAGTGAAGTTTTTCCCCCCTACTGTTCCCATTTGAATCAGCCACAGGTGATTCCCGTGCCCTGCCAGGCACAGGAGATGCCGAGCTCGTGGGGCAATGGGAACAAGCAGGGAGGGGTGTTATGTCCTGGAGTAGTGGACACCCAAGAAGCAACGGAGCTATCCATCACAGGGCAGCGAGCACACACCTCAGAATGCTCTGTGATTAGCTGGAGAACGTTGGCATTAGGAGAAGCATTTGCCTGAGCAAATTCCCTTGAACAGTCATGATCCGAGCGCTGCCGGCGTAGGCAGCAGCTTGGCCGGGCAGGGAGGTTACAGCAGGGCACTGACACTCAGAGGAAACCTGGGCTCTGCCAAAATACATCGCTCCCTGACCCCCTGCTTCCTCCCGGGGCTTCTGACCCTGATCCTACAGCAAAACCACCAAAATCCTACCCAGAAAAGGCTCAGGAGCTCTGTGCTCTCACACCCCACAGCAGCCCCATTGCTGCCTTTCCCCTATTGCAAAAAACCCAGGGCCAGATCCATAAGCAGCATCACAACCCCCCACTGAAACTCCCGCTGATTTATGTCACTGAGGATCCTCCTACAAGGCAAACCCGAATCAAAGCATTCCTGGGAGAAGCCCTGCGCCTCCCCACCAGCAAAAAGAGCTTTTGACCACAGTGTGTGGTGTAGAATTTGACTTTGAGTGACTACCATAAAGTGTTTTTATTTTTAAGCTATTTTATGCTGTTTCCCCAGCTCACGAGGAGTGCACCTTGGTGTCAACAGGACTCTTTTGTCTTTGTAAGCTATTTTGAGGCAAAATATCTGTAAATTACTTCCCCAAACCTCCGCACAAGCAGATCATGCAGAGAAAATAGGCTTTGCAGGAATGCAGTAAATTGTTTCTGTCACACAAGGAAATATAACCAATGGAAATCGTTATGGATGAGTCATTATGAGAGGGACCGAAAAAATTAACCTTCATCCATTTCCTTCATCTCGGAGCGTGTGTGAGGGTGTGCACGGGAGAAGGAAGGTGGAGAGCACCTGCTGAGTGAGGGCACAGAGCTGGGGGAAAGGTGGGATGTGCAAGCAGCTACAGACAGGGAAAACCTGACAGTTTGGGAGAGGGGGCCAGGACTGGGCTGCTGCAAAAGGAGAGGTGCATCCGCCCACCCCCGAGATGGAAAGGGATGCTCCAGGGTGGGAGAAATTTCTGCTCAATCCCATTACACAGGAGGGGGATGCTCTTTTCCAGCTATTATTATGCATTGATTTTGTCTATCCCTGTCCTCAAATCCCATGAAAACCTCAGGGGGTGAGCGTGTTTAAGGAGGAAGGTGAAGCCAAAGCTCTGTGAGCACGGGCTGTCTCCCACCTACGGCCACCACAGCACATCCCAGCACACCTTTTCTTGCCTGATCCTCTGTGACTCCAGAGTAAAAACGCAGTTTTCTATTTGCCAGAGGGGACTTTTTTGTTGTTAAATGCAGAGAAAATAGCGAAGGAATGCAGCAATGTGGGCCAACGAGCACTGCTTGCGTGGGAGAGGAGGCTCCGGGAGACAGAAGCATCAGCTAGAGGAGTACGTGTGAATACAGCAGAGGAAAACATTTATTCCCACACATTTGGGATAAAACCCATCAGTAGTAACTCCAGCTCAGCTCCATCCAGCTCTGCCTCAGCCCCTCACCACGAACCAAGCGCCGTGCAGGCGTTTCGCTCTGCACCTGTGCACATCCCCGACAGAGGTTGCACAAAATAAGAAGCAAATCCATTTCCAGAGCGGCAGATAACGATTCCTCCGGCCACGGCGCGCAAACAAGGCGGCGGAAAAGGCTCAAGTGTTAAATGTTCCCTAATGTGCAGTAATTGATTTCCATGTGTGCAGTAATGGATTTGGTCACATCATGCAACAATGGATTTGACATGGGCTCTCGCTGATATTATAAACATAGTTAAGTCGTTAGCGCGGTGCCCGGGAATTAGGCCTTTAATAGCGCTGACCCCGTGCCCTGAGCCAGCTGGCCGGCACCGGCAGCCACCAAAATCTTCAGGGCTGGTTCACGCTCAAGGGCGCAGCCGGCAATTTAACAGCTAAAAGCCGCTCGGAGCTGAGCAAAACACATCCCGAGTTCTCCTCCATCCATTTGCTCCCATGGACACGATTCCTGTCCAGTCTGCCTCCTTCCCT
>VZTH01019357.1:0-12413 GCA_013397815.1 Aleadryas rufinucha | reverse complement strand
TCAGTGCCACCAGACCTGCTCTGCTCCTCTTGGTTGGATCCCGTGGGGCTCTGCTGCTTGTGGTGAGGTCCCTGCTCCCACCTGCCTCTGCTGTCACCTTCCTGCTGCTCCCCTTTTGGACTCTGGGATCAATACTGCAGATGTTTTCTGCCTCTTAAAATCCCAGAGGGGTTTGGGTGGGAAGGGACCTTAAATCCCATCCAGTTCTAACCCTTCCACTATCCCAGGGTGCTCCAGCCTGGCCTTGGACACTTTCAGGGATCCAGGGGCAGCCACAGCTTCTCTGGGAATTCTATTCCAGCCCCTCCCCACCCTCCCAGCCAGGAATTCCTTCCCAAGATCCCATCCATCCCTGCCCTCTGGCACTGGGAAGCCATTCCCTGTGTCCTGTCCCTCCAGGCCTTGTCCCCAGTCCCTCTGCAGCTCTCCTGGAGCCCCTTGAGGCCCTGGAATGTGCTGGAAGCTCTCCCAGGATCTTTCCCTTCTCCAGGTGAACATTCCCAGCTCTCCCAGCAGAGGGGCTCCAGCCCTGGGAGCAGCTCTGTGGCCACCTCTGGATTCACTCCAACTTCATCCACGCCTGTAGCTCAAGGCTTATCTCCAGGCCTTCCAGAACCTCATGGCTACAGCAGGAGGTCGTTGCTGGGGGCCCTGCAGCCCCCCCAGGGGGATGAGGAGTGATTACAAAGGTTTGGATTTAGGTGCAGCTCCTGAAATGCAGAGGGTGGAGGCCCCTGATGATGCTGATCAGGGCACTCCGAGCTTGTTGGGATACTTTGGATCCTGACGTCAGCTTTGGCAGGGTCTCTTGGCAGCCCTTCAATCCGTGTGGGATGGAGCATGAGTAATGAAACAAGCTCTAATTTTGCCCTAGATTAAATCCCTCCTTCCTGTTTTCAAAGAGTGAACCATGACACAGTGGACTGTCAGCTGATTCCTTAGGAAATATCGGAGCCTGGAAGCTACAGGTGGGATTTGACTTCCACCAGAATTGCTGCACTTCCAGGAGCAGGAAATCTCTGTGATGTTTCCTGTCTCTTGGGATAAATTTCTGTTTTTTGGTTTAAGTTCAGGGAGTGGAGATTTTTTTCCTCAGGGACTGGGTTTGGTTAAACCTCAGACACCAGAGGACTTTGAGCTGAGCACGTTCTCCTCGTGCCCCCAAGACACAGCAGTTGCAAGATGACTCAATCCTACAGGCCAAAACAGGACTAATCCCTGCCTGGGGCTCCCTTTGTTCCCAAAAACACGAGACAAAGGACTTGCTTGCAACTGGGAACTCAACAGGACACCTGTGGAGGAGTAGGGTGGGGATGGAGGTGAGAGGAGACTCCTCAGGGAGTCTCTGCTGGGAGTGGTACAGGTGAGATCTTTATTAAAAGCTTCCTCTGGGAATTATCAGGGAATTCTTTTCCTCCTTCTCCTGAGGTGGATTGAGCAGCTGAACATTTCCCCTCTGTCCTTTAGCCCTGGGTGTGACAGTGGGGTCAGCTCCTGGCTGTCCCTCACCTCCCCTAAAGTTTTTATTAGGATAAACAAGAAATTTATCCAGCAGCCCCGTGGCCTTACCTGCAACTGTGGGACAGCCACAGCTGGGTGTTGCCACGGCCAAAGGCACGGGAAATTATTCCCAAAACTCAGCCAGGAGACTGCTCTCCCACGTGGATAACAACTCCTGGAATATCCTTTGGAACAGGGAATGGACAACTCGAAATCCATGGGAGAAATCCATGGCTGGCAGAGCTCCTCACCCCCAGTGAGAGCCGGGATAAATTCAGTTCATCCCTGTTTTCTTCTGCCCTGAAAAACACGTGAAAGGACACCCACATTTTTGTGGTCAGAGCTTTGGAACCGACTCCTCCCCCTCCTGTTTTGGATGTGTCAGTGGAAAATATTTTTTTTTGGAGGTGAAATCGGCCTCCTGCGTGCTGCTTGCCTTGAAAGCTCTGATAAACGTGGGATCTTGTTCACATGGCAGTGATAGGTTCTATCAGATAGGTTTTAGCTGAACAATAAAGCCCGGTATAAATTCCCCTTTGCCAGGCCCCGCTGAACTTGCAGCAAACATGAAGCTGATTTTAATCTTCAGCGCCCTCATCGGGGCTTCCCTGTGCCTGGAAACCTTCGTTGGGTGAGTTTCACTTTTGTGGAAAACCTTTCCTCCAGGGCTGCTGTCCAGTTCTTTTTCGTGATCTCAGCTTTTGGGGTTTTGGGACTGATTTTTTGGGGTTTGGGACTGATTTTTTGGGGTTTGGGACTGATTTTTTTGGGGTTTGGGACTGATTTTTCTTGTTGCTTTGCTGTTTGAAGGAGCCTCCCTTTACTTTCGTTTGGGTTTTCCAAGGAGAAGGGTCCAGCTGTGGAGCTGAGAGCCTCAATTCCTGTTCGTCCAAGGCTTGATTTTGGCTTTAAGCTGTACCTAAGGAGCTGAACCTCACTGCAAAAGCAGAGCTGAAAGACCAGAACCTGTCCTCAGATCACAAAGTTCGCTATTTTGCCTTTTATTCCCAAATTTATTTCTCTTTCTTCCTCTTCTTTCTGCCTTTCTAAGCATTTCAAATCCTGATTTCCAACCTTAAAATTCTAAAAGTTTGTCTTGATGTTGCATTGCAAAAATTGTCCCACGGGGTATTTCCTCACAGCCTCACTGATGGAAATAATTAAAGATCATATGACCATCTTTAATAATTAAAGATTATAAAATCCTACTGGATAAATAGGATTAAAATAAATTTATCCTGCTGGATAAATCCTGAGGTGCAGTAAGTGTGCACAAGATTCCAGTGAGTAAATCTGTGTGTGAAGCTTTAAGGATTAACAATAAAAAATAATAGAAATAAAGTCCCAAAACTCAGGGATTTGTAAAGCCAGGAGGGGTTCTTTTGATTATTTAATCCTGAATAATTCTCATGAATTCTCATGAATCCATTCCTCGGTAGCTGTGCTTAATTCACAGCACAATCCAACCCTGAGATAAAGCTTATGGCGATGGAGCATCCAATAATAAGTTATTAATGTGGAAAAATGCCTTCAGTGCTGATTTAACTCGGTGTAACAAAGAGATCTCATCCCTCAGCTGGCCAGGGACAGGAACCCGGTGTAAACCTGGTGTAAACCCGGTGTAAACGTGGTGTAAACGAGTCTTTTCTCAGCAGCTGCCACCACGCCGTAAATAAACACCCACATAACCGAGCTCGTGCGCCGAGCCCCTTTTTACCTCATTTCCATCTTAAAAAGGTTTATTAAAACCTTAAAAAGTTTTATTAAAACCTTAAAAAAAAACCTTACAAAGCTTTCTAAGTGTGCAGTTACCGCTGTTGCTGACAGCACCGATCCGGGCTGTGCTCCAGATGTTGAGTTCATCGCTCCAACCGCTGGAGCGAGGCACTTCCAGAGGCTGTTTCATCCCACCTGGAATGTTGTCATCCTCTGACAACACCGGGAATGGTGAAATAAATCCCCAATTTAGCGTTTGCTCTGCCTTGAAGCGCTCCCCAAACGTTCGATCCTTCCCCAACCCCACTGGAATATTATTTTTCCCACGAATTATTGCCAGAATGGATGCAGGATTGATCCTTGTGATGTAAAACTCGTCCGAGTTGTGTGGTTTGTGATGAAGGTGCCAGTTGAACTGATTAAAGGAGCCCCTGTCGGCCATTAACACACAATTAACACGGAATTAACGAGCCCGGTAACAAACCAGTTCGCCCAGCCCCTTTCCGAGACTGCTTCTGAAGATATTGATTTATTACAGGCACCAGGTTCTCCGAATCAAGACCAAAAATGAGGAGGAGGTCAAGCAGCTGCAGCTTTTGGAATCGCTGGAACACCTGGAGGTGGGGCACGACCCACATTTTGGGACATTTTGGGACATTTCAGACAGTGCAGGATTTGCAGCTCGTTCACAAAGGCTCAGGGTGTGAATCTGCCTCTCATTTGGAAGGTTCCCATCACCCCGTGGCAGCTGCCATAAATCAATTTATTCTCTCAACACTTTAAATTTGACCTGCAAGTTCAAGTGTTCAGGAGTGCCAGAATTGGTATTTTTCTTTCCTGCTGGGTTTACATCATATTTGAACTGGGAGATCTTAATCTCAGTGGTGAAAAACTTGTTTTTCCAGTGGGAATGGCAATGTTTTGTCTCCCAGGGTTGTGGAAGGAATTTATTAATTAGTTTACACTTTATTGAAACAGGAAAACACACCATAAAATTCCAGGTTATTGCTGTTCTTATTGCCATTGGTGAGAATTTTTAACATCGATTTTTAACATAATTTGCTTTAAAAATATGATTTGAATACTACAGAAATGAAAATTTAGAAAAACCCTACCAAAGGAGAGATTAAAGAAGAAATTAAAACGATGAGTTTCACATTACCTAAGAATGGAATATCGAGTTTTTCTTGAAATTATTTCTATTCAAAGGGAGAATAATAAAATACTCACCAGAGACAACTTAAATTTTCTCTTGTTTTTGTGACCAAAGCCTTGAAATTGGTGAAAAAACCGACTCGAGCCTCTTGGTATTTGTTATTTTATTGAGTTTATCACATGAGCTGATACAAGGTTGTGGTGAGGCCACAGAGAACAGAGCATTCCAAGGCTCCTCTCTGCAGGATTTGGGAGAAATCAGCATTTCTAAAGCTCTGCCAGAGCTGCTTGCTGGATGCCTTCCCCAAACCAAATCAATTTTCCTTTCTCTTTTTAGCTGGATTTCTGGATCAACCCCTCTGCCCCCGCCCTGCCCGTGGATGTGAGAATTCCTGCTGTCAGTGTCCAGTCAGTCAAAGCCTTCCTGGAATCCCAGGGGATTGAGTATTCCATCCTGATCGAGGACCTGCAGGTGGGCAATGCCACTGGTATTTATTTTTCATCCCTTTTGGAAACACTGATGGCACAATTTGGCCTCGTTCCCACTTTTCCATGCTCTGTTTTCCGTGGGATCCACCTCTTTTTTTTTGTAGGTTGTGGATTAAATCCTCAAGGCCAATCCAGGTGTTCTCTGAAACCACGCTGAGCAGTGAGATCAATGAACTCATAGGCTCCACAGGGCTCTTCTGAGAACCCCCTGGGCAATTCCACGTGGCCTTTTGGCCTCACACATTTGGGAATCCCAACATTGAAGTTACTCCTCCTTCAGTGATCTCTGCTGAGAGTAAAGGATAAAAATCACCCACTTGGGCACTAATCTGCCGTTTTCTCACGAGCACTAATCCCAAAAGGGCATCAAAACCAGCATCAGCTCACTGCCTTCTCACTGATTTATTTTTTAGCAGCTGAAGCAGACACTTCTCACTTCTCACTTCAAACTTCTCACTGTTTGAATTTGTTGTTTTAGGATGTTCTGGATAAAGAACAGCAGGATATGGCCGAGAGTGCCCAAAGGCAGCGCAGCAGCGCCTTCGACTTTGGTGCTTACCACACCTTGGATGATGTGAGTACCTCAGGGGAAGAGTATTGTGGTTTTTTCTGGTCTCTTCTTATGCTGTTTTAATTAAACATCCTGAATTAGGATCCAAAATGTCCTTGCAGCTTCTTCTGGCATGTGGGTTTGGGTTTTGCAGTATTGATTTTGTGCTCAGAACAATCGGCCAGCGCTGATCAAAATTCCATAAACTCTCCTGCAGAATCTGTCAAAACCCTTCCTTCAAAAGAAAGAGAAAGAAAGGAATCTTGAAATTGGGAAATAAAGAACTTTTTTTTGCCCAGAAAAGCTGTGGCTTCCCCATCCTTGGGAGTGTTCAAGGCTGGGTTGGAGCAACCTGGGATAGTGGAAGGTGTCCCTGCCTATGGCAGGGGGGTGGAATGGGATCACCTGAATCAGTCCATGGGTCTCTGGAAGGAATGATAGAACACCTAAATACGATATAAATGTCCTCATGACCTTTCATTTCAGATCAACAACGAACTGGACCATCTTGCAGCTGAGTACAGCTTCGTGGAAAAGATCCAGATTGGAGAATCCTACGAGAAGCGGCCTCTGTACGTCCTCAAGGTACGACAAATCTCATGGAATGTGCCCATCCATCCCTGTAAGGAACAGATGGATAACAGACAACCCAGCCCAAAGCACCCAAATTTATATGGGATGTTCTGGGCTGAGAGGTGTCAGAGTTTGAAACCCTTCTGCTGTTTGATTTCCCAGTTCAGCACCGGAGGCTCCAACCGCCCGGCCATCTGGCTCGACGCCGGCATCCATTCCCGCGAGTGGGTCACCCAGGCCAGTGCCCTGTGGATCGCCAACAAGGTTCCTGCAGCAGGGATTCATCTTTGCCTTCTCTTGGGAATGGTTCCTGGTGTTTCAAAGGATATCCCCCTTCTCTGTGTTTAGTTAATTCACCTCCCAAACCCAGCTGACTCCCTGAGGATGTGGCGGCTGCCTTGACAGAGGATTGGGAAACTCTGTCTTGTTACAACAGCTGAGTTTAGGCAGACAAAATGTAGTGGTTCTGGTGAAATTGTTACACAAATAACTACAGTTTTAGAGATTATTTTGCTGCTTTGCTCACTCAGAAAAACACTGTGGGGTTGGTTTCCTTCCACAAAATACCCAAACCTCCAGCTCTCTATAAATGAGGGTTTAAACCCTGCTGGAAATGGCTGAGCCACCAGAGGAGTCACAGGATCACAGAATAAGCTGAGGTGGAAGGGATCCATGAGGATCATGGAGTCCAACTCCTGGCCCTGCACAGAACCATCCCAAAGAATCACCCTGTGCCTGGGAGTGTTGTCCAAAAGCTCCTTGAGCTGTCAGTGCAGCACAGCTGAGAATTCCCAGCCTGGGTGTTCCATCTCAGAGCCAGCCTTGGCCCATTCTCTGGGACAGGGAGGAGAAAATTTTGTTATTCTCTTCCATTAACCTCCTTCAGAATGAAAATAAAACAGATTCACTGCTCACTCCAGGTATAATAATACAGGTATAATAAGGAACAGTAATGACCAGCAGATAATTGATGTTTCTCATTTCCCTGCCCTAAAATCCAGCCTTTCCTCTGCCCCAAGCAATGAGGGAATGAAGATTTGGGAAGGAAATACTCTGCTAAGCAGGGGGTGATCTCTGTCCCTGCCTAGATTGCCTCTGACTATGGAACAGATGCTTCCATCACCTCCCTGCTGGACAAGATGGATCTTTTCCTGCTGCCCGTCGCCAACCCCGATGGATTTGTGTACACTCACACCTCGGTGAGTGAGCTCTGTGTGTGAGCTCAGTGGGATTCCTGGCTTTTCCAAGGAAATAACACAAGGGAAGTGAGCTCTGAAATTCCAGTCCTTAATGCTGTGAGAGGAGTCACCAAAGAGCTGGGCAGACAAAAATCCTCATGACTTGTCCAACCCATCCTAACCCACTGTAAATACTCCAATTTTTGTAAATACATTTGATTTTTGACTTATAGCCCATCTTGGCAGTCAGAACTACCCTTGGGATCATTCCTAGGATCAATCCCTCGTGGATGGCAGCTCTTTCTGGGAGCAGTTTTGGTGCTAGGACCCAGATTTGCTCCCTTTTGAAGCGTTTCTCTGTCGTAGAATCGCATGTGGAGGAAGACGCGCTCCAAGATTGCCGGCAGCATCTGCGTCGGAGTCGATCCCAACAGGAACTGGGATGCAGGTTTTGGAGGTAGAGATGAAGCTGCTGGGTTCTGGATCCTGTTACACAGCCAGGATTGCCTTTATATAGGGGATTCATCACCCTAGAGCACAGGATGAGGCACAATCATAGAATCACTGCATGGTTTGGGTTGGAAGGACCTTAAATATTATTTAGTTCCGCCCCCTGCTGTGGCCAAAGACACCTTCCAGCATCCCAAGTTATTCCAAGCTATTCCAACCACTGAACACCTCCAGGAATGTGGATTCCTGGTTTTCTGGGTACTCTCTTCTAGGCTGCATCACCTCAAAATACATCCCTTGAACATTCCCACTCTGTCGCTGCTGTCTGAGCGTTTCTCACCATTTCAAGCCTTGCTTTGGCTGTCCTTAGGAAAGCCCAGCTTTGTGTGGCTCTGCCTTGGCCTTCCAGGAATTCCCCTTCTCACTTTGTTCCCTCCTTGCCCCACCAGGACCTGGAGCCAGCAACAATCCCTGCTCCGACTCCTACCACGGGCCCAGCGCCAACTCCGAGGTGGAAGTCAAATCCGTCGTCGACTTCATCAAGAACCATGGAAACTTCAAGGCTTTCCTGACCCTCCACAGTTATTCCCAGCTCCTGATGTATCCCTATGGATACAAATGCACCAGGCCAGATGATTATGCTGAGCTGGTGAGACAGAAGGACTTGGCTTTACCTTCTTCTCTTCTGTCCTTCTTCTCTTCTTTCCATGCTCTTCCTTAACAACAGCATCACAGCTGGAATAATATCTGAGGGAATGTGGCTCTCACAAGCATAATTCCAATGGAAAACAGCTCTGGAGGTCTCTGTTCTAACCCTGTGCTGACAGGGCTTTGGAGTCAGAGCCAATTTCAGTCTGAGTTTTGATTTGTTTTGATATTTCTAAAGACAAATTCCACAGCTTTTTCAAGCTCATCCCGAAGTTTCCCTACTCTCCTGGGGATTTTGTTTTTTCCTAATACCTAAATGCAGTTCCCCTGTGGCAATTTGTTGCCTTTTTCCCTCCTTCACAAAGAAAATTTGTTGCCTTTTTTCCTCCTCCACAAAGAAAATTTGGTTTTCCCCTTTTCCACAAAGAAAATTCGTTGCCTTTTTCCTTCCTCCACAAAGAAAATCTGTTGCCTTTTTCCTCTCCTCCACGGAGAAAATTTGTTGCCTTTTTCCCCTCCTCCACAAAGAAAATTTGTTGCCTTTTTCTCTCCTCCACAGACAAAATTTGTTGCCTTTTTTCCTCCTCCACAAAGAAAATTTGGTTTTCCCCTTTTCCACAAAGAAAATTCGTTGCCTTTTTCCTTCCTCCACAAAGAAAATTTGTTGCATTTTTCCTCTCCTCCACAAAGAAAATTTGTTGCTTTTTTCCTCTCCTCCACAAAGAAAATTTGTTGCTTTTTTCCTCTCCTCCACAGACAAAATTTGTTGCCTTTTTTCCTCCTCCACAAAGAAAATTTGGTTTTCCCCTCTTCCACAAAGAAAATTTGTTGCCTTTTTCCTTTCCTCCACAAAGAAAATTCGTTGCCTTTTCCCTCCTCCAGCTCTGTTTTCCATCCAGCCCCTCAGTGTGTAGTTGAAATGAGACAAAGTTGACTCTGGAATATTGGGAGATCTCCAATTGCCTTGGGAATTCCTGGTATCTCTTGAGCCTTCCCTTGCCAAACCAGTGAGGTAAACACTGGATGAACAATTCCAGAACCTGCTGGGAATTAATTCACCTGCAGTCCCACCTCCCAAAAATGCTGTACAAGTTGTGGGTGCTGTTGGTGTGAACCATCCCCAAAGCAATTTGGAGATTTCTGGTGAAATCCTAAAGTTTACTCTCAGGAAATGTGGCTGCTTCCTGACTTTCCCTTCCTCTTCTCCCCTCCAGGAATCTCTGGGAAGAGCTGCTGCCAGTTCCATCCGCTCCCTCTACGGCACCACCTTTCAAGTGGGCACCATTTGCAAAACCATCTGTGAGTATTTGCCCACTCTGAGCTGTTTTTGGGCTGTCCCAGGATGACAATCCCACAGGGTTTGTCCCTCGTGGAAGCCACGATGCTCCAGTGCGGCGACACCACCGGTCCCACGTCGGAGCTGAGCCTTCCCACCCAAAACTCACCCTTTTCCCCCAAAATCCAAACAGCAGGAGAGCAGAACTCCACCATCCCTGTGCTCACTGCTCTGGACCATCTCCCTCTCTCTTCCAGACCAAGCCAGTGGAGGCAGCATTGACTGGAGCTACGATAATGGGATCAAATATTCCTTCGCCTTCGAGCTGCGGGACACGGGGCGCTACGGCTTCTTGCTGCCTGCCAACCAGATCCTCCCAGCTGCCAAGGAGACCTGGCTGGGCCTCAAGAAAATCATGGAGCACGTGCTGGCCAAGTCCTCCTGAGAGCTGGGCTGGAGTCAGCTCCCTGCAGCACAAGGTCGGAAATCCTCGCTGTGCTCTGATGGCTGCAGTGATAAAAATGGCTCAATAAACCCCTTGTGCATTGCCCTCGTGGTGTTTGACCTGTGCCTTGTGTGTGACACAGCCCTGAGGATGTTTTGGGACACAACCACACATCCAGTGCCACCCCTGTCGTGGGCAGGGACACTTTTCACCCTCCCAGGGTGCTCCAAGCCTTGTCCAGACTGGCCTTGGACATTCCCAGGGATCCAGGGGCAGCCACAGCTTCTCTGGGAATTCCAGCCCAGCCCCTCCCCACCCTCCCAGCCAGGAATTCCTTCCCAAAATCCCCCCCAAACCTCCCCTTTCTCAATGGGAAGCCATTCCCTGTGTCCTGTCCCTCCAGGCCTTGTCCCCAGTCCCTCTGCAGCTCTCCTGGAGCCCCTTTAGGCCCTCTGAGCTCTCCTTGGAGCCTTCCCTAGGCTGAAGGAGCTGGTGCAGAGGGCCTGGTGTTAACCAGCATAATCCAGGCTGTGGAACTGATTAAAGGAATTTAATTGGCTTTAATGACCCTCAGGACACTGCCAGACCCCTGACCACTGTCCTCAAATGCACATCCCCAGATTTTTGGCTGCCCTTTTCTCCCTCCCACACGTTCCCAGTGGCCGTGGTTGGAGGGAGGATGGAGATGGGAGGACACCTCCCCTCATGCAGCTCCCAATCCCTCAGGATCCCCTGGTTCTGTGGTTGATCCCGCTAATTTCTTGGGAATTAAGAGCAAAGAGCTCAGGAGGCACTGAAGGATCAGAGATTAGCTGATCAGGCTGCTGCTGCTGTGGTGATTATCGAGTCTAACGGGTTTATCTCGGTGTCTTGTGACCCCCCAGCAGCTGGTGAGTTCCTCACCCTCGGGGAGCCTGGCAGGAGAGCAAACAGCGCTGACGCGTCCGATCAAACCCCGCGGCCTCCCAGGGCACGGAGCTGCTGCCAGGAAAAGGGGGAGGCGCAGCTGAGGCAGCTGGAAGCACCCCAGGGGGGCTGGGTTTGGGTTAAAAGCAGCTGTTTTGGAAAGCAAACCCGTGCTTGGGGCAGCCAGTGCTCCCCACTGTCCCCATTCCCTCTGCTCACGGCTTTATCCAGTGGCAGCTGCTTCCCAAACCGCCCCAGCTTTCCAAAATCCCGTCCTCTGCCCAGTGATCAAAAACCACTGATGGTAAAATCCCAGGCTCTTGGAGCTGGATGAGCTGTTGCCTCCAGGGCAGGAGCTGCAGAGCCCGAGGAGCCTCAGCTGGGGTTGGGGACCTGGGACCTGGGACCTTGTCCTGGTTTGGAAGCTCGTTCCAACCATCCAGGCCTTGAGGCCCCCTGTCCCCTCCTCTTTGAGTGCTTGGTGTGATGAGAGCTCATCCAGGTCTGGAACCCTGACCCCAAAGAGATCTGGAGTCAGAGCAGTGGATGCCACCCAGAGGAACAGGAGGGTGTGCCCGTGGTGGGATGGAGATGACAGAGGTGTGGGGTGGGGGGACCTAACGGGGACCTTCCCATCCCAGGGAAGGAGATTATTGAGGAGACAGAGCCAAGCTCTTCTTCAGAGAGAGATGGGAGAGACAATGGCAGCAGCTGGAATGAGGGAGAGCCAGGAGGGACATCAGGAAATGCTTTTCACCAGGAGGAGAAGCAGCAGGACCTGGTGCCAGTGGGGCCGTGCAGCCTCCATCTCTGGAGAACTCCAAGATCCAACGAGAAGGGTCCTGGTGGGTCCCCAGAGCTGACCATGTTCATCCAGGAGGTCAGATGCCGACCTCCCATGGTCCCTTCCCACCTCAACCACCCCCTGATCCTGCCTCAAGGAGGACCCTGCCAGCACCTCACCAACAGCGCCAGTTCTGCATCACAGAGCCCCAACAGACCCCGGCACCTTCCCTATGGGAAAGGGGGGACCAGAATCCCCCGGATTTAATGGGAAAAACACGGACAGAAGATGTCAGCTGTAAAAAAACCACCCTGGGAGGTGCCTGCCAGCCTGGGAACACAGCCCAGGAACCTGGAGCATCCTTGACAAGCGCGGTGGGAGCTCAGGGGCAGCGCAGATAAGGCCCAACAAAGGCCCTGCTGTAACCTGCCGAACAAAGCCGCTGCTTTAACCGGGGAACAAAGACACCTCTATGACAACCTGACCTCCTGGGACAGCCCCAGCTGCTCCAGAGCCACTGCTTCCACTGAAAACATTAAAAATAATTCATTTTCTACCCCAAAAATGAGCCTTTCTCTCTGAGCATTACCCCAGGTGAACGTCCTCGTGCAACTCCGAGCTCCACGGCTTCCATCAGCTCTGGAGTGGGATTTCATCCATCATCAAGTGGTCCCACTCCTGGTGAGGGTTTGATAGAATAATTTGAATAATATAGTTTCAATTTTAAATATAAATATAAATAT
>VZTH01019352.1:0-10427 GCA_013397815.1 Aleadryas rufinucha | reverse complement strand
GGCTCAGGGATGCTGTGGGAATGCATTCCCTCCCTGCCACCATTGCTCCCATGTCACACCATTACTTGCTCAGGTCAAGCACCTTTGGTGATGGAGGGGATTTAAGTCCCTCATTTGATGGTGAGCTAAAGGTGGGAATGTGCACTATTTTTTCCCCCCAAAAAACCCCACTGTGGTGGTTTGTATCTGTTTCAATCACGTTTCTTCCCTGGCAGCCAGTACAGCATGCTGCAACCTCACAGTGGGTTTGGAAATGGGGAAGGATAATAACACAAAGAGAACATTTCCCTGGCTCCTCTGTTTCTGCAGTCCTGTTCTATTTACCAGTCCAGTGCTCTGCTGAACTATTTTACCATCATCTGTTTTCTTTGCAAAAGCTCATTTGGATTCCCATCCCTGATGCTGTGGATGTACTGGACATCCCTCAAGCTCTCACTGCCTCTGAGAGCCCTCCTCTCCCTCACTCCGTGGGACAGGGCTGGCCTGTGCTCATCCTCCCTGCTTCGAGGGACACAATGGCTGATCACAAATTCCAAATGCCTCGTTCCTCTCCTGGACTCATTTTCCAGCGCAGGAACGTTCCCCCTCCAGCATGGGTGCTGCATACCAAACGTGCTGCAGAGCCTCTGACGTGTTCAGTTCAAGGTCTTCCCTCTAATAGCCTCGGGTTTATCTCCTCAAAATCATTCCAGAGATCTCGCTGACGACTTGGGAGGAAGGAGGGATGTGCTTGGTGGTGTCACTGTGGGTGTGACTCTCAATGGCAACCTGCGAGGTGGGGCTGAGTGAGGGGGGTAACACCCCCCGTGTGCCATTAGTCCTGCGTGCAGCTGGGGATTAAAGGGACCAGCCTGATTAAACCAATATAAATCTGGATTCCTGAGGCCGGGCTGGTTGAGGATGTCTCACGCTGCAGCAGCCCGGAGCTGAGTGAGCCCGGCCCCGGCGAGCTGCGTGCCGTGGCCAGCGCCGGGCTCTGAATCACATCCGCTCCGGGTCGTCTGCAGCAGACTAGAAAGGCTCAATTCCATGAGTTCAATAAATAATGTGTCTGTTTTAAACACAGACAGTAATTCATGGCCTCTGCGTAACAGTAGCTCAAAGATCTTAATTTAAAGGTCTTTGTGAGGATGATGCTCTAGTGTGTTGGGGATGGTTATGGAGTCTCTCATTTTCAAATTACTGGGTAGAACTGAGCCCTGTTTTAATCTGGCCATTAATTAGAGGGAGTAATTGTTGCCCAGCGTCTCTCCGGGCACTCTGATGTGAGCAGGAGCAGCCATTTAGTGCGGCGCTGGTGGACGGACGCCTGCGGCTCTCGGCTTTAATTGGGTCCAGCCCCGGAGAGGACGGGGCTGAGCGGAGCCGGAGGCCTCGGGCTGCCTCCTTCATCCCCCGGCTGTGATGAATTCATCGTCTGACTCCAGCGACCCCCGGGCGGGGGCGATGCAACCCGCGCTAATGAGAGCCGGGGCTCGCCTGGCGTCAATTAGCGCTGCCGGCGAGGCAGAGGGGTGCGCTGGGGGTGTCCCGGCCCCGGGAATCGGCTCTGCAGGGAGGTGGGAAATGGGCACCCGCGGTCCGAGGCAGTGTCGGACACACCCCAGGCCCCCGGGTCACCCCGTGCTTGGGGCAGGGCACTGGAACGGGAAGGGAGACGGAGCCGAGCGGCAGCTCCCGGGAAAAGGATGCTCGAGCCGTGGGGAGCAAGGAGAGGACCAGGAACAGGGAGAGAATGGGGGCTTGAGAGCTGATGGGAGGGACTGAGAGGGACAGGGAGCAGGGAGAGGAACCGGGAGCAGGGAGAGGAACCGAGAGCAGGGAGAGGGACACGGAGCAGGGAGAGGAACCGAGAACAGGGAGAGGGACGGGGAGCAGGGACCGAGCGAGGGTGCAAGAGGTGATGGAAAGGAGGGAGAGGGACCAGGAGCAGGGAGAGGAACCAGGAGCAAAGAGAGGGACCAGGAGCAGGGAGAGGAACCAGGAGCAAAGAGAGGGACTGGGAGCAGGGAACGAGGGAGGATACGAGAGGTGATGGAGAGGAGAGAGAGGGGAACTGGGAGCAGGGAGTGGGGGAGGATGCAAGAAGCAATGGAGAAGAGCCCATCCCATGGAGCAATAGGATCAAGGATGGTCTGAACACCTGAACCACCATTTGCCTTTCCTTGCCCTGTGCCCTGGGGGTGACTGGTCAGAGCAAGGGCTCCCTGGGTCCAGAGCCTGGTGCCCAGGCCCAGTCAGGCTTCTCCCAAAGGACACAGCCAGGATGAGGCAGCCAAACCCACACTGAGTTCCCATCTCCCTCTCCACTGGTGTTTCTGTCTGTGCTTCCCGTGCCTCACCCCGTGCTGGGGGGCTGCAGTGAGCTCTGCTGAGCTCCTTAGATCAAACCCCCAGGATTTACGTGGCAGGGGGAGGAGAGGATGAGCAGAAAAGGTGAATTTAGGTGTTTTTCTTCTGTAGCCAAGGTTTCAGAGCTGTGTCCCTCAGCACCCACATCCTCCCAGCACGGGGAGGGGGCAGTGGGAGGGAAGGGAGGCCTTTGTTGTGGGAAATGGCTTTGGCAGCTGTGGTGGGGCAGGTATTCATTGAACCCATTTTCACCAGTGGATATAAAAATGGTTTTCAGCCTGATCTGGCTGCTGTTTCCTTCCTCTGCTGTCGCATGCTCCTGCTGCCGCTCCCCCAGTGAAGCACTGCAGCTCGGAGAAGGGGCTCCTTGGGGTGCCCAAATTTCCATGGGCACCTTTGGTAGAGACGGATGGGGGCTGGTGGGGGCAGTTTTCTGTGACTTGGGGCTGCAGCTGCTGAGTGGAACAGTCTGGGCAGGGACCAGCGTCACTGGAAAGCTCTGGCAGCGAAACGGGGCCATTTCCCAGCAGAGGGGAGAGGCACTGCCAGGGGAGGGGTCCTGGGGAGTGGCACTTGGGGACATGGGTTAGTGGTGGGCCTGGCAGTGCTGGGGGAGCAGCTGGGGTTGATGGTGTCAGAGGAGTGTTCAATCTAAGTGATTCCATGTTCCATGGGCTGCAGGCTTGCAGTGGGAGAAGCAGGCTCAGAGTTCAGGATAATCTCCACGTGCTGAAAAAATAGCCCAAAATCAATGGTAGAAAATTCAATAATAACAAGTGCAAAGCACTGCACTTAGGCAGGAGGAAAAAAAAACATGCAAGAAGATGAAAGGAGGAATAATTGGCTCTGCAGTGGATTCCCTATCTTTTTATTTATTTACTGCCCGATGCCAGGCTCTGCTCTCCCTCACATGAATGATTTCACAGCCTGCCTGTGACCATGGGCAGCCCCCACCCTCCAGAGAGAGCTCAAATGTTTGGGATGAAATGATGTCCAGGCTGAGAGGGACCTGGCATCCTCCCAGATGGACCCCTGGCAGGGCAGAGCCAGCCCAGAGCTGCAGCCCCTCATCATCCCTGAGCACTGGAGTGGCTGCAGGGCTGGAGGGACAGAAGCACCGGAGTTAATGGATGGGGAGCAGCATTCGATGTGCTTTAGTGCCTGTTTGAAGAGTCACGAAACACTTGGGGCTATTTAATTGAAAGTAACTGTGCAAAACCCAGAATTAATTCTTATTAAACATCCACAAGTGACATTTTCTTAAGTGGAAATTAAACAGGGATTAAGGTGAAGCCTCCTAAGACTCTCTCTGTTGTGACCAGGAATATTTTAAGGCACCAGAGTATGTTAAATTTGAAGAGATGAGCTGATCCAGATGCACTCGTGTTTTTCCCTCTCTCTGTGTGGCTGCTCAGGCAAGCAGGGGGAGCTGGAATTAGAACCACAGAAAAGTGGGATCATGGAATGGTTTGAGTTGGAAGGGACGTTCAAAAACATCCTGTTCCAACCCTTGTCCATGGGCAGGGACACCTCCCACTGTCCCAATTGCTCAGAGCCTCCTCCAGCCTGGCCTTGGACCCTTCCAGGGATGGGGCAGCCACAGCTGCTCTGGGCACCCTGTGCCAAGGGGAAACCCCAAGTGAGCTGTGAGTGTTTGAGGAGGGAGAAAGGATGGACAAAGAGAAGGCTGGGAAGAAGAGAGGGCTGGGAAGAGTGGCCAGAGGGGATGGAGTGTCAGGGAAAGGGGCTCCTTGAAGGCCCTACCCCTCTCTGGGGCTGGGCCCTGGTCACTGGAGCACAGGGATGACACTGTCCCACTGACAAGAAGCATGACCTGCTCAGAAGATAAAAACTTGGCTGGACATCAGGGCAGGGGAGCTCCTGTGGGAATACTGGGGACAGAAAGCTGTGTTTGTGATGATCAGGCTCCAGGCAGAGGCTGTGGGACACTGCCCAGGGCTGTGAGGAGGAGGCTGCTGCCCACCAGCTCTGTCCCAGCTCCAGGTCCGGCCATCTCCTCCTCCAATGTGCTATTCAATTAATTAAATATTCTCTCTTCCAGATTGCTGGCTGAGGGTGACACACGCTTAATGAACAGCTGCAGGTCCCTAATCACATTGGCAATTAGGAATGTAATTAGAGCACTTGCAAATGGTTTTCATGCTGATAAAACATGACAGAATGGAGCGTTTTCACTCACTGTCAGCTGCCAGACAATCTGTTACCCATCTAATGGCAATTTAATTACAAATTCCTCCACTGCCCCGGTGTCCGTGCCTTGGCTGGGCAGCTCCCGGGTGCTGCTGAGGTCAGGGGTCAGCACTGGCCTGGAGCTGGGCAGGGAGCAGAGGGACTTCTGCAAAGGAGGTCCAGGGAGTGGTTCCCTCCCACCTGGCTGCTCTGAGCCAGCGCTCGGACAACGCTCTCAGTTCAGGTGTCCTGGGCAGGGCCAGGAGCTGGACTGGATCCTGATGGGCTCCTTCCAACCCAGGAGAGTCTCTGATTCTGTGATTCTGAGGGGATTGAGGGGAAATCCAGGTTCAATACAGGGCAGGAGCAGGCCCAGATTCGTGGGAAGGGCTGTGCAGAGGGTGCAGGGTAGATCCCAGCTCCCAAGGAGCCATGGTGGGATTGGTTTACATTACCCTGACTGGGGAGAATCCCACCTGGCTGAGGAGCCTTGAGAACATGGGTGTTCCCTGGTGCACCCATGCCATCAGGGATGAAAGGCTCCCATGCCATTAACCAGCCCCAAATTGCTCCAGTGCTGCCTGCCCTGGGCAGGTTTGGGATGCAGAGACACAGAGGGACCATCCTGACCTGGCCACTGCCCCCTTGCCCACCCTCCCAGGCCATGCAGGGCTTTGGCCATGTCCAGCTGGCCAGCTCAGCCTTTGTGGTGGTGGCTGGACAGGGAAGTGCCTGTGGCTGGGCAGGGACAGGGCTCAGGCTCCACGGTGGCACGAGGCTGAAGGTGCTCAGTGGGCTCAGAGGATGCTGCTGTGTATTTGTGCAGTGAGTGAAATAAAATAACACCGTAATTTTGTCATCAGCAGCACTTCTCTCCATCCTCCAGGTGCTGTGTGCATGTTAAGAGCGTGTTTAATTCATTATCAGGTGGATCAGGATTAAAAGCCCATTTTACAGATGAAGGCACCACTCGAGAGAAGTCATTCACATCAGGGTGACACACTGGGAACAGAGCAGAGGGATTTTAATGACAAACGAAGGGCAAAGGTCTGCCAGATGATGGACACATATTTTGGTACATGAAAGCTCAGAGCCCAGGTATCAATTAAATCACCAAACCAGCTGAAGGTGGCGATGGTTCCCCGTGACCATCAGTAACCACAGCAGCCGAATTCGTGGCTCTGATGGGCCCTGAGGAAACTGCAGGTCATTTTCTCATTGTCCTGGTGTTTAGCTCCCCAGAGTCATGGAACGGTTTGGGTTGGAAGGGACCTTAAAAATTACCCAGTTCCATCCCCCAGTTCCACCCAGTTCCTCCCGCTGTGCCCCTCAGAGCCCCTCAGAGCCCCTCAAAGCCCCTCAAAGCCCCTCAGAGCCCCTCAAAGCCCCTCAGAGCCCCTCAAAGCCCCTCAAAGCCCCTCACCCACGGCTGCTGCCCCAACAGCTCAGCACTGGCCCCGTCACTGGGGATTCCTGGGGGGCTGTGGTGGCAGTGGGACGGGGACAGAGCCTCTGCAGAGCAAAGGCAGCGGCTGCCTCACACAGATCCGGCTCCATCCGAGCATCTGGCTGATCAAAGGCAGCGAGCCAGCGCAGCTCCTGTCAGCGAGGAGCTGTAATGAGGATTTTCACGCAGACAGCCTCTGCACAGAGGATCCCGGTGACGGATGTCAGCCTGCTCGCCTGTGTAAATAAACAGGGACAAATTAGAGCCGGGGAGGCAGGAGAGCAAGGG
Organism: Aleadryas rufinucha; assembly: GCA_013397815.1. Classification (NCBI taxonomy): domain Eukaryota; kingdom Metazoa; phylum Chordata; class Aves; order Passeriformes; genus Aleadryas; species Aleadryas rufinucha. The sequence continues at coordinate 4,150 of VZTH01019352.1, read as the reverse complement.
CCGTGTGGAGGGAAGGGACTTGGCTCAGAGCTTTGGGAAACGGGGGGCAGGGAGGCTGAGGCTGAGCCTGAGGGGGTTCTGGGGCTCAGTTGCTCCCTGTGGCTGCAGAGGGCTGTGTGTGCCTCGTGGACCAGGCAGCCCCTGCTCTGGGCAGCCCTGGACCCACTGCCTCGGGCAGGAGCACCCACGGGAGCCTCCCTGTGTCCCCTCCCTGGGCAGGACTGGGACCCCCCTGCTCCTGGCACATGAGGTCACGGGGGCTCAGCCTCAGCTCCGGGGGTCCCAGGGTGCCCTCGTGCCTCGTTTTCTGGCTGGTGTTGACTTTTAAAACTCCCGGCAGTGCTTGGCTCCTCGCACGCTGCTCTGACCCAGTTCTCGCTCGTTGCCATGGAGAGCTGGACCCGGTTCCACCAACAGCCCCCGTGCTGCTCCTGCCTGGCCCCGGGGCTGGGGGGACACAGCGGCGAGCCTGGACGGGATGTTCTCGGGACAGGGGCCGGGGGGGTCTGCAAGGGCCAGGGAAGGGCTGGAGTTTCCACCTGCCCGCTTCTGGTGGGTCAGGACAGTTCCTGGACAGGCTCCTGGAGCTCAGAACGGGCTCCTGGAGCTCAGAACGGGCTCCTGCAGCTCAGGATGGGTTCCTGCAGCTCAGGATAGGCTCTTGCAGCTCAGGCTGGGTTCCCGCAGCTNCTTGCAGCTCAGGATGGGTTCCCGCAGCTCAGGATGGGTTCCTGCAAATCAGAATGGGTTCCCGCAGCTCAGAATGGGTTCCTGCAGCTCAGGATGGGTTCCTAAAGCTCAGGAGAATTCCCGAGGTTCCGCCTGCAGCCATTTTTATCTGAGACACCAGCACTGATGTCCTCACTACCTCCCTCCCACCTCCATCCCTCTCCTTCACGTCTTAAAACCCAGAAATTCTTCAATGAAGGCTTCTGGTCTCATTCCAGGTGTTGTCCATCACTCCACAGCCAGGCCAAGAATATTAAGCGATGCTCAGATGTGTCTAATGATCAATAACAGTCAGTTTTAGGGGCTGGTTGCTCAGATGAGCATTTAAAATCTCAAATTCCATTAAGGATTAATTTGGGCCAGCTCAGACTCTAACTCATTTGCTCTGCACAGTCTGTGAGCAGCTCAGGGTGTAATTTTCTTTTCTGTCCATTTATTTAACTATTGGGGTTTTTTTCCCAGTCTGGAGTGAATTCACCAGTTAAAGGGATTTTCATTCCTGGATGGGAGGGCTGTAGCATGTGCTCCCAGTGAGGATTATCCCATCCCAGTGCAAGCCACTGCTGCTGCAGACAGGGCAGATGAGACATCTTGATGTCACTTGCTACATAAACCCAGTGATTTCTCTTACCTCTCCATTTTGCAAGCTCCCGCTCAGACTCTAAAAGCCCCAGGGTTCCCAGGCTGTGGGTTTTTAAGCTTTGCCAAGGGAAGGATTTTTAAAATTTCTTATTTCATGAACTACAGAAGAAATGAAAAGTAAAAAGCCAACACCAACCTTCCCCTCATTCCCCCAAAACCTGCCATTAGCCTTCCCAAGCCCATGCCACACGCTGCTTTTTCCCCTCCTGGCTGACTTGAGGAATCCGTTCCTGGTTTGATTTTCGGGATTTGTGACGCTGAAGCCTCTCCTGTCTAAAGCACGTTCCTGGAAAGCAGCGGCACGGCTCATTCCAGCATCACCTCAGAGCAGCCTTTCCCTCCCCATGAAACAACCTGCTATGCGAGCCACGGCGTTAAATTGGCTCTCACAACAAGGGATGCCGTTTCCTAGAAACCCGAGGCTGACAGGGGAACGCACCAGATAAAGCAGGAGAAGGGAAAAGCTCCTTCCCGGGCTCCTGCTGGCTCTGGCTGCTCCGGGGAAATGGGTGACCCTTTGACCAGATGCCCCTGGTTTCAGGGGTTGTGACAGAGAGCCCTGGGCCACCCCCTTGTCACAGAGAGCCCTGGGCCACCCCAGCCCCCGGCAGGGCTGTGCTTGCCCCTGGCTGGAGGGAGAGAGGAAGGAGGCCCGTGGTGGGGACGGCTCTCAGGGGGTTTTGGCCGCTTCCAGAGGACACAGAGGTGACACTGCCACACTCCTTCCCCGGCACCATGCCAGCACAGGCGGATCCTCTGCCATCTGCTCTCCCCCGGCCGTGCCCGTCCCCCCGGCTGGCACCAAGAGGGCTCCGAGCAGCCCCAGCAGGGCTGAGCTCCCGGGCTGAGCAGCTCAGGGCTGCTCCTCATCCCCCTCATCCCCCGCGCCTTTCTCGGGCTCTGCTCCGCCCTGGATGGGTTTCAGGGCTGGGATAATGAAGCACAGCGATGCAAAGCCTCGAAGGAAAATGCACCCTCCCCTCCCAGGACTCATTTCCCCACTTCAGCAATCTCCGGAGCGAGTGCGGAGCTTCCTCTCCTTCCATGGGGGTGGAGGGAGGAGGGATGGGCCGGGGGCGATTCCGGCACCCCCGGGACCCTGCTCTGCCAAGGGGGCCCTTCCCAGCAGCTCCCAGCCCCGCCACTCCCTGGGCTAACATCCATCCTGGTGCTTCACAGCTACACCCACTGCCAGCCGGAGCCAGCGAGGCAGGAACGCTGCCAGCAGCGCGGGGAGCAGCGTGTCAGACACATCCCTGCAGAGCATTCCGCCTTTCCGCCGCCGCAGGGCCCCTCTGGCAGCGCTGGCTGCACCGAGCAGACGGTCCATGCTGCTGTGACAGCCGGGGTGAGCCCCGCAATTAACCCCCGAGGGTCCGGAGGCGCATCCCGGGCTCTGATGGGCGCATCCCGGGGTGTTGGCACGGTGGGCAGAGCCGGGCAGTGCCTCACCTCTCCACGCCGTCCTCTGCTGTTCAAACCCCCAATCTGCGGCCGTTCGGGGAATGTTTCTGCTTCGGAAGGTTTTCTCTTTCCGTTTAAAAGAAAAGAAGGTTCCCCGCTGTGTCACTCCCACGGAGGGGGGAGCAGGTCCTTTCCCAGGGACCACCATCCCCTGGTGAAGGAGAGGATCTGTGTCCCCCTGGACAGAGTGGGAACAGCCAGATTTTTGCTCTTACTGTGTCCCTGCTGCTGGCTGGGTCCTGGCTGGGCTCAGGGTAGGCTGGGTGCCAGGGCTCCGGGTCTCTCCACCAGGGCTGGGACATCTCTGTCTTCTAGGACCTGTGTCAGGACCTGCTTGACAAGTGGCCAGAGCTCAGGAGCACCTGCAGATCCCTGCCAGACCCCACACACTTGTCCGGGACATGCAGCAAAGCAGGCTGGAGCAGAGTGATGGGGTGGGTGAAGGGGATGGGGTTGGGACAATCCCTGGCAAGCTGTGGGGGTCTGGGGCTACCTTGCCAGGCTCTGGACCAGGGAATACCAGGTCTGGAAATGGAGGCTGTGAGCCCTGGGGCCTGCAGCCCCCACTCCTCGGTGTGGGGCTCTGGGCAGTGGGGCCTTGGTGGCAGAAGCAGGAGCCCCAGCCCCAGCCTGGCCCGTCACTGCCGTGGCTGTCACCGACACCCCACAGCAAGGGCAGAGCTCTGAGCAGTGCAAATGCCACAGGTCTGTTTGCAGTGCAAGCAGCAGCTCATTCTCCAGGCAGGTTCCACGTGCTGCAGGTTAATCTTTAACAGGAAAAAGCCTGGAGCAAAGGCATAAAGTGAGAAATATTTAATTCCACAGTGTTGGTTTGCACCGTATGTTTTCCACTTAATAAATATTTTAGGCACTTACGCTCCAGAAACGGGCTCTGTCTTTGCAGGTTCGTGTGTCTGTGCTCCCCCACACGAGAGTGCCCCAGTGCCCCTTCTCCAGCAGTTTCTGCCCAGCACCATTCCAGCACCCACCACCAGCTTGGCCCCACCACCAGCTCCATCCCCACCCTCTCCAAGGCACTGGGGGGGCGAGAGCACCCTGGGCTCCAGGAGGACACGGCTGGACACTGGGCTCCAGGAGGACACAGCTGGACACTGGGCTCCAGGAGGACATGGCTGGACATTGGGCTCCAGGAGGACACGGCTGGCACTCAGAAATGTCCAGAATCCCTGTGGCCATCCCAGACTGGGGAAAGGGACAAGAAGATCCCAAGGCTGTCCTCACCTCATGGCCTCCCCCACACACAGACATACCCAGTAACGTATATATATTATATTATATTTTTTTTATATATATA
>VZTH01019345.1:371064-385864 GCA_013397815.1 Aleadryas rufinucha | reverse complement strand
CGGGCCCCGCAGGGCAGGGAGGTGCGCGGGGGCGCGGCCCCCCGCTGCCGGGCGGCGGGGAGGGAGGCGGGGAGCCGTCCACGACGGTCCGCCCCCGCCCGCCACGGCCCACGAGGGTCCTCCGGGGCTCAGACGGAGCGAGCAGGGGTGGATGGACAGTGCACGCGAGGGCTCTGACAGCGATGGGCGGCCTGGGGACGGGGCTCTCAGGAGAGGACGGAGCGCGCGGGCAGCGACAGGAGGTGCAGGCAGCGATGGGGAATACAGAGAGAGGGCGAGGATTCTGTGTTTGGGAAGCGATGGGCCTGTGGGCAGCAATGGGGCACGCAGGCAGGCACAGAGCGTGCAGGCAGGGATAGGCGTTCCAAGTTGAGGTAGATGGGCTGGGGCACGCAAGCGGGCATGGGGCATGCAGACAGGGATGGGGTATGCAGCCGGCTATGGGCCATGCAGGCCTGGATGGTTAAAGCAGGAGGAGGGTACACTGGCACGGTTGGGACGCTGTGGTACGCACAAGGCAGGCAGGCATAGCCAGTCACGCAGGCACAGGGTGTGCAGATCCAGGGACGGGCCCTCACCTGCCGTGGTGCACTGGTATGCTTTCTTTGACGTGCTTGCCTGCTAAGCCTAAGAGAATTTCCAGGACACTAAGCTGAAATGCTGTAGTGCTGTGATTCTTCCTGCCCACGTCTGCCTGGAGGTAAAGGCTGCAGGTGCTTAGCCAGGGCAGCAAAGCCCCTTCATACAGCTAGTTATGTTTAAGCCTTCACTTAGTTTTTGACTAGTACCTGCAACTCCAGCATCTGCTAACCCAACAGTCAAAATGCAAGCTGTGACAATCAAACAAGAACCTGGCTAAATTTGCGTTGGCTGCTTGTGAAAGGTTCATGGCAGCTCCTATAAATCTCTTGCAAACCCACAAGAAAATGTATTGTTATTACACACGTCCCTAAAGTTCCCACCATGAGCCTATTTGAATGCTCCCATAGCATTCTGGGCACATGCATTTACATACTTGGATTATTGCTGGAAAACGTGCACCTCACTGATGAGCCAAATAAATCATATGGGAATCCTAAATAAAACTATGTTGATGAAGCAGCATGTGCAAGGACTAAAGATTGCCACATTTCTCTCCATCTTTTATGCATTATGTCAGACATTGTTGACAAAGTCTTTGCCCTATACAGAGAAGGCATATTGGGTTTGTGGCTCAGATCTGCATGCAAAATCGTAACAGCTCTTTCACACTGAGATTTATAACCTCTTTCATTTGATAATTCTTTAAAACCTGTTAATTATACAACAAACAAACTCTATGGTTAAGATTTTAGAAATGCTCTTTCAAGTACAGCTACAGAAGCATAGTAGCTTAAACTGAAAAGTGCTTGATTATTCAAGTACATCCAGGAATAGTCTATGAATATGCATGACAGATGAACTTCTAGAATTTTGGTTTTCTTTTTACAGACATATGATTAGCAAAAGACATAAACATTCTGCAGTTCTTGGTTTTAGCAGCATGTAATTATAGAAGTTAAGGCTCCTGTATGTATAGAGTAGTGTGGTCTAAAATATGTCATAAATGCCACATGATCCAAGAAACACAATTTGGCTGAATCATGGTATCTCATTTGTCAGGAATGAGATGTTTACAAGTTTCATGTTGCACATTATGCTTATCTTTTAAGAAATAAGAAGGACATTTCCTGGCATTTACAACTGTCTGAAGGGCCTGAGGGTTCCAGGTAAAACCAAGCTATATATTAATTGTCAAGAAATGTTTTATGGATGATTGTTGCTACTTACATTACAAATTCTGTGTTGTTTGCATATAAAAGGTAAGATTTCTTTATTCTGACACCAAATTTATAGCTACAGGCAATGTTGGACGTGTACCATTGTTGTCTAACAGCAATGTAATAGCTGTGTTTACAACAGTAGAGTCATGAATTAATAAGTAGGGAGGGCAGGGAGGGAGGTTTTTGAAAGTGCCTTCCTAACTAAATGGACTTGAAAATATTAAAAAATTCTATGTTTAAACAGAAAAAAAATTAACAATACTTACAGAGGTATGCTTTTGTGAGACTCACAACAGTATTGTTAGGCACAGTGTAGCAAGTCCACACTATCATCAGCCCAGGGCTCTGAGAAGGCTTAGGAAAATGTAAGATCTTTTAAGAACTAAGAAAATACCAAGTCTTTATGTGTAGGGAGAGAATGACTCTCCTTGTTCAGAAAAAAAAAAGAGACAGGTTAACAACTTTGAAGTAATTTTCAGCATTAGCCAGAAGATAACATGCTTAGCAAGGATATGTTTTTCTCCACATTTAGAATGCAGGCAGGCCACATCCTTAGAAAATCTAACTTTTTCCTGCCAGCAACATTGCCTTACTGTTACCTACATGATAGGATTGTTCTGTCTCTTTCTCTTTTCTATATAAACTGGTTATTTCCTGCTGAAATGGCAATGCATTTTTAAATACTAGCATGCAGCTCTAAATTCAGGTACAGCCTCTGAGCAGGCATTACACGCGGGAAGTTGATGTTAAATTTAACACTTCAGGCTTTAGGCATTTTCCTCCATTGTTCTCAGAATTACACAACATGTTTGGCCAAAATTCACCTCTACAAAAATGATGTGCCATTGTTCTCAGTACTCTACAAAATTAATTCCAGGGGTTAAGGTTTTGCAGCAGCTCAAAAGCTACAAAGGGGATGATGTTTCCATTGAGATATTCAGTTCCCACTTAGGTGCTTGCATAACTAGAACTTGCATCAGTGACAAGTAGCTTGCATTGTAAGTACACAATCCTTTCCCAAATGTAGAAATTTCTGATAATTTGATCCTGCATAGATGGTTGATGGATTATGAATGTGGGAGCCTTCAGGTGTCTCATGGGGTAGGTAGGCCATTCATTCCTGTATGTCAGCTGCAGCTCAGCATAGGCAATGAAGAGCTCTAAGACTTTTCAAGGAATATAAGAAATGTGAGTGCAAGTTTTGCCTTCTTATCCTCTGCTGCTTGCAAATGATACAATGATTTTCAGCTTGGTTGGTATTCTTTTTGGGTTTTGGTGGTTTTTTTTGTTTGGGTTTGTTGGGCTTTTTTCTTGGTTGGTTGGGGTTTTTTTGGTTTGTTTTTGGGTTTTTTGGGAGTTTTTTTGGGTTTTTTTTGTTTTTGCTTTTTGATTGTTTGGTTGGTTTTTGTTTGTTTGTTTGCTTGTTTTTGGTTTTTTTGTGTTTTATTTTATTCCACAGGCAGATTTAGCTTAGGTATAGGATAGATGAAGTACATCATATGAGTATCTTCAGATTCCTTTTCATTTGCATTTTTAACTACATCTTATTCAAAAGCAGTAATAAGTAGCAAACATGATTTTTCTTTATAGTTAATATCTGGCATGATTTTGACTTGAACCTTTAAAGTTAAATAAATAACAGCCAGTGGAAGAAACAGTTTATTCAGAAAACAGCAATGTTTGAAAAATTAAATTTGTTTCTGAGCAAAAATTCTCATTTTGAAAAGGTAATCATTTTCCTTAGAACATGCAGTTTTAATAGTGTATTTCCATCCCAGATGGAAATTCTACTTCAATCTCTAGAAGTGTACCTTACAATCAATGACTAGAACAGTAAAGCAAGCAGAAAAACTACAACCTCATGCCTGTGCTCTGCTCTTCCCCCTCCTCTCCCCTCTCCTTTTCCACTTACCATTTCCTCAAACAAACAGAGCATTTTGTTGGCTATTGTGTATTCATCAATCAGATTTCACCTGTTGGCATCTAAGCAGGCAACCGCCTTTTAACTCTAGCTGCACTGCGTCTCATTGTGATCTTTCAAGACATTCAGCCAGAAACACCAGATCCTTCCAAAAGTGATGCTTGAAGGTCTCTGGAATCCATTTCAGAGTAATAGAATATAGTGAACTAGTAAAAAAAAATTGCAACAAACCCAAGGTACAGCATAGTAAGAGGAAAAAGAAAAAATAAATCTTGTGCATATTTAAACATTAAAACTACTTTATAGGAAAAAAACAGCATAATATTCTGTACAGTAATAGAAAATTATCAATTGGTTTATCTTTCTGCATTCAAAGCTTACAGGAAGCAGTTCAGAGGTAGAAAAGGCACACTGAAACTAACTAATTGGATGAAGTGTTTAAGTGCTTAGAACACTTAATCCTTTGATTTTGGTTTGTTCAAAATTCAGACTGTGACAGCATTTGTTTTTCTTTTTCATTTTATAAAAAATTATATCACAAACTGTTAAAAAGTTAAGCAATACAGTGCAATTTCAGAATTTTTTTTGTGGGGGAGGGGGTGTGTGTTTTGAATACTTGCTTGTTTCATGGAAGAAAACCTGTTCTTTATATAAGAGCTCCCAGCAGAGACTGCATCTAAAACACTTAACATTCCAAAGTATAATAACACATATAAACTCTGTTGGGTGAGGCTTTGTGGGTGAGGCCTCACTAGCTATACAAGATCTAGAATTAATCACAATAAAAAGTTGTTGAAATTGTCACAAAGTGTTTAAAGACCTTCCCAAAGAACTTACCATCTACTGTTCCCCAAGGATATGCAGGAGATAGTTAAAATACTAAGAGACATAATATTTGGGGAAGAGAAAAACTGATGCAGAAATTATTTCTGATTCCCTTAACACCTCATCTGTAGCTTAGAAATCTGTACTTCCAATCTAATCAGGCAGCAGTCATATATAATGATTAATCACTACTGAATTTCGTTTCACACTGCATTTAGTAGAACTATGATTTTCAAAGGATCTATGGGGTTTTTTGTTTTGCTTGGTTTTGTTGTTGGTGTTGTTTTGTTTCTGTTTTTAAAGATGTTTCCTTTATCCAAACAAGGAAACCCTAGAAGTGGATGTCAAAAATGCTGCCAAAATATGTGGTCATGTCTAACAGTAAGAAGTGCAGCAGTTCAGGGCAGTTCCATGATTCCCTCCTCTAGCATATCTCCATCATCATTTAGGGAAAAGCGATGACAAAAGCACACGAAACATACAACTCCCTTGGCTTGTGAATGCAGTCTGTGATGTCAGAGAGCGTATAATCCCCAGCTGGCAGACAGAATCCAGCAGGTCTCAAAGTTACTTGCTAGTATTCTTTACATAGGGTGAGGTAGATCCATCCCAGGAAAAGTTCTGCAACATCTCAGGGAAGGCAGTCTCTCCCATACCTGTTTAAAATCTGTTATCTTTTAGGGTGAAACATGTTCTTCACCCTGAATCTGTCACCTCTCAAGTGCTGGAGGAAGAGACAGATGGTAGCAAAACTCTGTCACCTCCTTCCTCTTCCTCAAGTTTTTTCAAGAAATTTAATCATGCAGAAAAGGGGATGGGAGCAGAACACAGCCATCAGCATTTGAATATGCAGTATAAGGAGCAGTGGAAACAGTGATTCACCTTCTTGCTCACCTGTAAATGATCATTTGCAATGCAGACTTCAGTATTCTAGCACAGTGTATTTATCCTCTACTGAAAGATGGAGGGGCAATGCTTTGTTGATACAGGAGTTGTCAGGCAGTTACACATTCCAGTCCCACAAGCCATTTTCAGTTGCAGTAGAATGGCACTTTCTGACATGGCTGAAGTATTTGTTTGCACATTTTGGGTATTTTTCCCCCTGGCATTAAGACGTACTATCACAGAACCAAGGCTTTTTTGTTTTGTACTTTTGTGTACTTACAGCATGCCTGAAAAACTCTTTCCTGAGGTCTGGTATTTATTCCAAAACAAATAATGGCAATTTCTACATTCTGTCGTAGTTTTTTAGCAGTACAGCTTTTTGGAGTTTATTAGAGAACTGCATCCAGCTCTAGGGCTCCCAATGTAGGAAGGACATGGACCTGGCTGGAGTGAGTCCAGAGGAGGCTGCAAAGATGATCATGGGGCTGGAGCACCTCTCCTGTGAAGACAGGCTGAGAGAGCTGGGTTTGTTCAGNGTTGCAGTAGAATGGCACTTTCTGACATGGCTGAAGTATTTGTTTGCACATTTTGGGTATTTTTCCCCCTGGCATTAAGACGTACTATCACAGAACCAAGGCTTTTTTGTTTTGTACTTTTGTGTACTTACAGCATGCCTGAAAAACTCTTTCCTGAGGTCTGGTATTTATTCCAAAACAAATAATGGCAATTTCTACATTCTGTCGTAGTTTTTTAGCAGTACAGCTTTTTGGAGTTTATTAGAGAACTGCATCCAGCTCTAGGGCTCCCAATGTAGGAAGGACATGGACCTGGCTGGAGTGAGTCCAGAGGAGGCTGCAAAGATGATCATGGGGCTGGAGCACCTCTCCTGTGAAGACAGGCTGAGAGAGCTGGGTTTGTTCAGCCTGGAGAAGAGAAGGCTCCAGGGAGACCTTATAGCAGCCTTCCTGTACCTAAAGGGGGTCTTCAAGAGGGCTGGAGAGGGACTTTTGACAGGAGCATGTGGTGATAGGAAAAGGGATAATAGTAGGTTTAGATCATATATTAGGAAGAAATTCTTTACTGTGAGGGTGGTGAGGCACTGGAACTGGCTGCCTAGAGAAGCTGTGGATATCCCATCCCTGGAAGTGTTCAAGGCCAGGGTGAAGAGTGCTTTGAGCTTTGAGCAACTTGATCTAGTGGAAGATGTCCCTGCTCATGGCAGAGGGATTGGAACAAGATGATCTTTAAGGTCCATTACAAACTAAACTGTTCTATGATTCCATGATTCTTAGGAGTCTTATGATAAAAATAAATTATCTTATTTGTCTTCTAAGAAACTTTTTAGTAGTGTAAGTTTTTGTTCATTATGCTCTCACCTTTTGGGAGATTAATTGTAATAAAAATAAAAATAGGCTTTCCCCTCTAAATTAAATTGCATCCACAGCCTTCATCTTCGGTACTCTATTCCACATTACCAAACATGCCAGTTTTATTAACCTGCTCCTTTGGCCCTATTTTAGACCAAAATCCAGACTTTTGTGACATAAAGTCTAACAGATTTATAATAATACACAGTGAAAATGCATGAAGTAAACATCCAAACCCTTTGAATTTCAAAGGCTTAATAAATAAAGAAAATACTCTGTAAGAAACGGCATACAATTGTTTAATTTGCAGTGTTCATATACTGGTAAATTACCATCTGATTATCTTTTCAAAGCACTATGTTACTGTAATTTTAGTACAGTGTCAATTGTTTTACTTGAACCAAAACCTAAGCCCTATCTTATATAATAATTCATAGATTTAACTCTCCCCACCAAAAATATTCCTGAGCTAATGTCATTCAGTACTTTGTACAAGGCACCAAACGTGCCATAGTCAATAATTTGACTGGACAACACTGTCACTGATTCTGTGAAGAACGAGCTCTGAACCAGGCATCTGGTCAACAGTTTAGCCACAAAGCAAATCTACCTCCCTTGTTACTGACTAATACTCATCTATTTATGTTTTGTTACATGAATAAGTAATTGAAGCATGAAGTATTTAAAATAACACAGTTTAAAAGTTCTCCTTCCTTTGCTTTTAGGACAACCATTTCTTTTCGATTGCATTCTTCTTCCCAAGGTTCCTTCCACTTAGGAAGAGTCAGCAAATGTCAGCCAGATAGCAGCTTCAATGTACAACATTGACATAAATGGGAAGAGAAAAGCCAGCAACTCGTAGAACTGAATAGAAATGTGTTTCAGATGGAAAACAAATAAGAAAAATGACAAATGTTGACAGGTTAATCCTATGGTCCTCAAAGCCTATTGATAATAGGCTTGTAATGCTAATTTCTACATAATTTCTGTGGACCTGGTGCAGTCTTCTGAATTATCATTTCTGAAGTCAGAGAAGTTCAACCTCACTGGTGGAGAAGTAATTTAAGCCTGACAAGAAAGACAGCAATATCTTCTTATCTGAGATGTAAAAAGTTTTGCCCAAATGTGAAGAGCCCTAATTGTGCTAATTTTTTTTGTATGTCCATGTAAATCTCTTCCCTCATTTAATTCCATTTTACCACAGGATACAACTCATTACAAACTCCAGAAAACATTTTTATCTAAAGCCATTTATTCAATTTGTTGATACTCAGGGAACATGTCTATAGCTCCATATCACTAAGAATTTTCTTTTCACATTCTCTTACAAAATTTTCAAAGCCAAAGTCTTCTGGGATAAAAAAATGCATTTTTTTGAAATTTCAAAGATGAATGTGTTACAGCCACAAGATATAGCTGAAGCAAAAAGATTGTGAGCTGGACATTGCACCAGCACCCATGGCCACAGTCTGTCCAACACTGACAGACAGACCCTCAGCCAAGCAGGCTGCTGTTTCATCTAGTACAGCAGCTCTTGCCTAAACAGTTCAAAACAAGGAGCAGGAGCTATGAGCCTAGCAGTAGGTTTTCCTATGTTCCCACAGATTGGTACTGCTGGAACTCTGGGGACTATCTCCAGCCCTGGAGAAAGCATATAGTGGACCAGACTTCCTCCTCCTCTGTAACAGGAGTCCTGTTAGGCAGGATAAGATCTCACAGTATGAAGGAAGGTGAGAATTCACCTTCCAGTCCTACTTAATGCCTTTTCTGAAATACAGTAGAACATACCCATCCACAGCTGCTAAACAGTTGGCACTGATTCCAGCGCTCTTCAATTTGCTCCATAACTCAGAAGGGACTCCCCAAGGGATCCATAGCTGCTCTCCAGGTTGCAGAGCCTGCGGCTTTCATGAGCACCACAGAACTAGACTGCTAGCTGCATGCATAAAGGCTTCACAAGCCTTTCTACTTTCTTGACCAGAGATGGGGGGAGGAAATGTTTCTAGAACAAATGTTCCTTTTCAGGCTTATATTTTACAAACCATACTCTACCCTAAAAAAACATTTCTAGGCACTTTAATTACATATTATTTTGAATTTTGTCTTTTGCCTTAGAATTTCTCAAGGTATTCCTGATGTTATGCAAAAAGAGACATCAACAGTTACTCCAAAATTGCTCCACAGGTGAATTTTGTTCATCCATGTGTAACAAAAAGGAGAGGAAAAGAGAACGGCAGAACATGAGGAATGTTCACACTCCACCCTAACTTTTGACTACTACATATTATCAAACTATTTTTTTAAGAAACACAAAGAGCTATTAGTATTCCAATCTGATTACAGATATATTATCTTGTATTAAAGTTTAACTAAATTCTGCATCTTTTAATAAAATCCTTCAAGCTCTGGGTACCAAGTGCATCCAAAGTATATAAGAAGTTAAACATCTGTTGAAAAAAAAAAAAAGAAAGAAAAAAAGAAAGTAAAAGAAAAGTAAGAAAAGAACCTCCAGTGTTTATGGTAAATATATCCTGGTTACCTTGGTGCAAATCGCCACTGACTACAGACTAAAATCATGTTTCCAATAACTCCCAGATTTTAGTGATTTGCATTTAGTTTTAGTGGACCTGGACTTAGGTGCTAGCATCTGCTATATTCTCTATCAAAATATAAACCCAAATTACAAAGTTAGGGAAGCACATGGCTTTGGATCTCCATTTTGCAGATTCTATCAATTTTCCCCACTTTTAATTTAAGAATGAGAGGAAGAATAACTATCTATAAAAGTCTTCACACATCACTAAGAAGATTGTTGCCAGTTTTCAGAGCTCTATTTTGAGTCATTTTGAGCCTGATAGGATTCCCACTGAAAAAGCTGTCTCTACCAGTGCTTAAGAGTCTCAGCAGAAATGCCAAGGAACAATTACACTAAGCAGCAGTAGTGTATTTGTAGTAGTAGCATCTCATTCCCTTCCAGGCCAAGATAAAAATACATTGTGGGACAGCCTGGGACCACCTATTCTTGATTTGCAGTTTGTGATGTAGCGCATTCCCCAAACACAGACATCTGAACACCATTTAAAAAGCCATTCATAAGTACATAGGTCTAATTTGTGCTGACTACTTTGCCTGCTGAAAAAAGTATGAAAAAACACTGTGAGGAACAACACTGTAAATAACAGTCAAATGAGGAAATGTTCTCATTTTCACTGAACTAAACGCTCAGGGATCTGACACTGCACAAAATCAAACTGTAAAAATGGAAATCCCTGATTTTGTTATATAAAATTTTTATTTAATGATCTGTATGTATGTTTTGAATACTGCTTTATAGAAGAATTAAAACTGTTGAAAATTTCAAATAATAAAAAGAATATTTCTAAGAAATCCAATAATTTCAATACGTCATCTTCCTTTGAGATAGTATCTGCACAGCTATCTGCTTCTTTTTCATGCCTGTCTGGAGAACAGAAGCACAGATAGCGGTACAACTGGTATCGGTTTCTTCAAGGAGAGTTTTAATTAGTTCTGCACTAGAAACTAGAGAAGAGTCATTATCCTTGCATTCTACATCACATTCACTCTTTCAGGTAATAACAGAAAGCTGTTATATACCATAATGCGGATTCCTGCATATGAAGTTTTTGTTGGTTTTGTTTTGTTTTGTTTTATTATTATGGCAGTAAACTATTTTCTAATTTAAACTACACGGGTAGTGCCAGTATTCAGTTTCACATAAGAAATATCTTTACATAAGAAATAACCACATTTATAAATTAGCTATTTTGCCTTTAGAAACAATCTATGGACTTCCAGAATGCCCACATCAGACTTTGTGAAGCAAGAGTACACATGAAGCTTATATAGAGGAAATAGGAACTCTACCTTTTCAAGTAGTAAATAAAAATCCCACTTTCAATAACTCTGTACACAAAGACCCCTACACACACCCCAGTTCAAACTCTTGGGTGTCAAGAGATGTTCTATATTAAATTCAGGGCATTAGAAACAGTAAAGTGCTAAAACAATGAATGATTTGACCTCTTTTGCTTTTCTCTGCACTTAGGGATATCACTTCCAACCTACAACGCTGCCATCTAACTACCTATCAAGAACAGGATCAATGCAGGTTGCATTTGGAAAGCAAACTCTTTCTAAAGATGGACTTGACCAGTATTTTGCAGTTTTCTGTTCACAAATATGCATGTAGGAAACTTCACCTGCATGTACAAAGAGACATATAAAAACTGTGGACAATTTATTGACACATGCAAAGGATCTGTAAAAGTTACCCTGTAAAATTCTGTGCATTAATACAGCATCCAAAACTTTGTGTGTGAATACATTAGTAAGTAATGAAACAGGACACCAAACTTTATTTGCAAAATCTGTTAGCTTTGCAAATTAAAACTGTTTCATAGGAAACTTACTCCAGGGAATTTACATTTGTTCACAAAAGCTAGCATAGGCTTAAAAAAAGTGTTTTACACTTCAATACAATGGAAATATCACCCATTTTACATGAAATTCCGCACTTTTAGTGGGGAGATGCGAGCAGAGGCTGCTTGGAGGGTTAATATAAATAGATGAGGAGTCTTTGTGACTCTACTTGTTTGAGCAGCATTCCACATTTTCCTAAGATAGGCTATGAATATTGCAAAAGGTGCACAACTTCTTCCTGAACTAATCCCTTCAGGCTAAATCAAAATTAGTATTTAGACTGATTGAATCAAGAAAGACATGTTTAATTATATTGCCAGGCAATATTAACTTCAAAATACATAAAAGGCCTACAGCCCATCAGTCTAAATAAAAACAATTTGAAAACCTCAATTGTGTTGGGGTTTTTGGGGGCTTTATCAATTTTGGCTAATGTATTTGACAGAATTCATATTTTTTACATGTAAGGGAATAAATAGCATTTTACATGTTTGAGCTGTATTGGGTATGACATATTCATCAATATACATTTGGAATTTCTAGGAATTTGAGTTTCTTACAAAAAGAAGATTTTTTTTCCAGTAAAAAATGGGAAGAAAGGGAAAAAGGCAGTCAGTCCAGTTTATACCTGTTTTCTGGATACCACTCAAACAAAACCCACAAGATTTCACAGCAATAGTCAGTTTTAGTTAATTTTCCTTCAAAGCTAGGCTTGTGGGAGAGGGAAAAAGACAGATATATATATATATATAGCTGTATATCAAGACATGTATTTATATATAGACTTATAATAGTTAATTGGTGTTTTTTTGTCACTTACTGTTCAACAAATATATAGAAATATTTCACCACTTAATCCCAGGAAGCTAAACTATTCTAACATTCTACTCTGACTTCAGACTCTACTTCTGAAACAGCAGAAGACCATGTCTTTATCTTTCCAGTATGGAATACATTAACAATTCACAATAGGTGTTTTTAAAGACATTAGGGAATAGTTTTAAGAAAATAGTGTCTATTATAACAAAAAATGTTTAATATGAACCATTTTTCTTTGTTAGTCTTAGAAGAGATTAAGCAGTGACAGTGTGCGGTTATGGGGATGCTGGTGCATGTAGATCAGGTTTGGTTCAAGAACTGTGTGGTTGCAGGCCTAAGCAAGTCAGTTCTAATTAATTTTTAAAAATCACTTTTAAGCCACTTTATATTTCAATCAGGATGTACAACTTCCAAAGTGTAAGTATATATATACATTTTCTTACATCAGTAATTCTTCTATAACGAGTAGTCAAGTGGGACTGGGACTACCTTCATCTAAGGCATACCTAGGATTTCAGTACATTTGTGTGATACAGGAGGCAAAAACTCAGTCCAAATGAAGACCCATGACACATACTGAACATCTAGATATCAATTATATCTCCCCGTTATAGTGTCATTGGTAGCAAGCAATCCATAGAGGTCAGAACAAAGAATTAATTTCATTGTCTAAATAGGTGATTGTCTGCTGCATTCCCAATAAAGGCTGCTATGTGTTATGGGCAAGCTTGCAGACATTTTATGAGTTCTATAACCAGAAAGATATTCTTATAGATGTTATAAGAGAATCTGCATGGGATTTTCTGTTACATATATGGGATTTACCTCATGTTCTATGAGATTATAAATTCACGTAAACTAAACTGTGGGAATGAAGAAAAGCAGGATTTGATGTTTGCTTTTTCTAACAAACAGTGAAAGTTTTCATGTCTAGCTGTGAGGCCAGAGAATGTACCTTTTTTGGGCAGTAAGTGGTATTTCCTTACTGCCTTGAAAAAGACTCACCATGAAGAGATTTGTATATATATAATTATAGAGTTTCCTACAAGAATTTTTGAATAACCATCTCTTTTTACTGTATTTTAAAGGGTACTGAGTAGTACCCTTTTCCTGCAGTCTATTTTATGAGCAAGTGTTGCTTCATAGATAAGAATTTCAGGCAGAAATGGAGTAGGGCAAAGGCTCTGATTGTACTGAAAATATTCTTACTCAATCCGACTATTTTTTTCCAAGATAAATGGGTTTTCAATTTTTATGGGATGAAAACTGCAGCAAAACCAGAACAAACTGGTTTATCCTTCTTATTATATACCTAGTTTGTATGTAATAATTACAACAAAAGGAACATAGATGACAACCCTTCCATCTGAATCTGAGTTCAGGGCTCATATATGCTTGTGGTGAACTCTGCACTACTGCTTTTTGTGTTGTAGCTGTTGTAGGATGAAACAAGGTCTAAAATCCCTCAAGTTAAAAAAAAAATCATGAAACAGACTCCTACTTTTTCTTGTTCACAAAACCTTCGTATTTTGATATCCCAACCTCAATAACCATATTTATTGGATGCAATGAGGAGTGGCTTGCTTGCAAGTTAAATTTAGGAAGGAATGAGGAAGCTGATAAATTCTAAGTAGCAGAGACCTTTATAGATCTTGATAATTTGGGATATCATAATACCTCTTTGATATAAAAGTTGTCTGTCATTCAGGATAAGAAGTCTTCCCAGGTATTCAACATAATCTTTAATCTTAAACTGTGTGTTGTATAAAATCTGTCAAACTAATGTTAATCAAATAGTTGTCCGGTGTTTGCATTTTTCTTTGTAGTTGCCTTAATACCCATTATGTATTAAATCTCTTTGCACAGACGTTATTTTGTGTTCTGGCTAGTGATTGAAGAGCACTCAGTAAATGCATCTAAACCATGGAATAAGGTTCCTAGATCCACACAAATACAATGGTCTCTTTCCAGCTGCTGCCAAGAGCAGCTCGTATATCATCCCCCTGCTTGCCCTCCTTTCTCTTACAAAGAAGCCTGCATGGACAGGAAGAGATGGGCTGTTCTGTGCTTCCAGAGACTCTGGGGGACACAATTGTGGAGTACATCACTCATATAGGAATAGGAATAGGAATAGGACCAGGAATAGGAATAGGAATAGGAACTGATATTCCTCCATATGAAAACAATACACATGAACAGCAAAATTGAAAAAGCATAACTGTATAAAAAGCCCTTCCTCTTTAGTCAGGCTTTGATTTCATTCAGCCTTTTTTTGGTTTTTTGGTTTGCCTTTTTTTTGGTTTGCCTTTTTTTTTCTTCTTCTTTATAATCCATCAAAAATGAAGTCATATTATACAAAGTTTGAGGAAAAGAAACCAAACAAACTTGCTTCAGTTTGAAGTGTAAATTCTAAACTCCTTACTCGGAGTTTTGGACTCAGGCCTGCTAGTGTCAGGACTAGATAGATAAGAGTGCACTGAAAGAAGACACTCCTGGATGGGGGTCTCAATGCTTTTAGTTTTCTGTTGCAGTGTCCCGTCACCCAGAGACTTTCTGAACAATTCTGAATTATTCTCTGTATGAGAGGCTCCACAGAGGAGATGAAGGCACAAACCTACCTTCATTGAGGCATCCTATAGGAGATATGTTGACTTTTTACAGAAAAACAAGAGGCAGAGAGAAAGAAGGAGAAGGGAAAAGAGGCAGAGAGAAAGAGAAGGAAGGAAGGAAGGAAAGCACGT
>VZTH01019345.1:249293-371001 GCA_013397815.1 Aleadryas rufinucha | reverse complement strand
GAAGGAAGGAAGGAAGGAAGGAAGGAAGGAAGGAAGGAAGGAAGGAAGGAAGGAAGGAAATCTCCTACTTTGTTTTCAGTGGTTTGGAAGTCAGTTTTAGAAAAAGCAAAAAAGAGGGAACAGAAGTGCCTTCCAAGATTGTCATGGCTGGTGCTGAAGACTGTTTTAAAAGTATGTTCAGTACAGTAAAGAGCATCCATAGCCTCCTAGTAAAAAGATAAACCCACCATGTTTACACTTTACAAGTGTGTGTGGAGTATTTAGGAGCCTCACACAGGAGACAAGGAATACGAAAGCAAAGCTTTTAAACGGAAAGCAAATTGCTTTAAGAGAATATTCTGAGCACTGGCTGCAGAACTGCCCGCACACCTTGCTTCTGTATGCAGTTTCAGAGAAATGTTGACAGTGAAATGTGACCATCTGCCAGACTGTGAAGTAGTTGACAACCTCAGCTGTAGCCACTTCCCATTTACTTAGTATTATAAACATATCAAAAGATTTCAACTATTTCCTGTGCTTCATGGTATGGCCTCCCACACCCGAACTACTTTACATCATCTTGCTAGAATGTCCTATGGGGAATATTCACTGTTCAATGAGGAACAGTTTTATTTAAGCATAACTGCATGGGGCTTTTTAGGAAGTGTCTCCCTGCTTTCATTTTGCTTTCAGATGTTCTTAAAAGTGTTGTGCTTTGTTTCTCACCCATTTGTAGTCTGATTTTCAAAAGTACAGAAACAATTGCTGCTCTTGTTTTAAGTAGCTTGGCTAGCCTAACACCTCTGATAATCGAATAATTAGTTCATCAATATTTCAATGATGCTACTTTTTGTAAAAAACAAAACAAAACAAAAAAGTCAAGAAGTTGAGAAACCAGACAGTCATGTAAAATGTTTGCAGTATTTGGTAAAATAGATTCTCCATATGTTAAAAAGTAGTTTGGTGCCTTAATGTTCCAGAATCAGAAAACACAAGCAACATGTGCATTTAAAGTAAACACTGCTGAAAGTGCTAAAACACAAATACAGAAAGTAAAATCATCACATTTAAACAGATTTTATATTAAACTATGAGGTTAACAAAGGCAGCCACAAGAAATACAGCAGGGTAGATAAAACCTTAATACATGAGAAAAATCAGATTGACTGTAACCAAAACGAAGCATCCTTCAATCCAAAATTTTGTTCATATATGCCTGGGTAGTGAAACAATAGTATAAAAAAATCTGAAAGGAAATTCTGAGAGGTGGAGCTATAAGGGTTTTACTCTTTGTGTTAACTGTAATATAATATATGGGGGTTGATAGCTTTTATTTCCTCACAGACTTATTCAGCAAGAGTAACTAACTTATACATCATTGTTCTGCCAATCTGTATTCCTGATGTGACTTCAAATTAAAAAAAAAAAAAAGGAAATTTATTTTTTAACATTTATTTGATACCATTGTTGAACGTACCAATTTCCCTACTCCTCTTAAAATAGATATTTGGTATATTTTTAGAAAAGATTGCACTCTAAAACTGTAACAATAGTTATGGTTTCCATTTTTTCAGAATTTCAGAAAGCTCTTTTTTATCCCTGTGTTGCCATAAGGTGAAAACTGCAGAAACCACTTCAAAAATAACACAAAAATTAGACTAAAGGTGGGTCAAGTATACAGAGCCACTCTCAGCATATAATAGGTATTTTACCCCTCCTTTCCTGGGCCTGTTGTTACCTGGGATGTAATGAAAATAAATATTTGCCTTTCTCCTCTGAAGGCTTGAACCCTAATGCTGCATAGGGAGAGCAGAGTTGCATTTCCCCTTGCTCCCAGGAATGGAACAGCAGTATCTGTGTTTTCTCTTGGAGGGTGCAGTGCACAGCAGGTGAGCAGCCCACAGTCAGAGATTTGAGATGTTGGTTCTGGAGCATTGCTAATCCACAAGGATTGTGGTTATTGCTGATCTGCAAAGTTTGTGAGCATGGGGCAATAGCCTTGTGTGTTCCCTCTCTGGCACAATTGTGGGTTGCAACCCAGCCCAAAGTGAATTTACTTCTTTCCATTTCCCCATTCTTAACAGCACTATTAACAGAAATATTTTTTTGTTAGACAGAATCCATTGCCACCACCGTCACAATAACTTCATTTGTTGGTGGGAGGTTGGGAGGGGGGAGGAATGGGTGAGAAAGAGAGAGAAGAGACCTGCATGCTTGATGTTGAAGAAAAGCCTGTTTGTGCTCAATACATTAGAGAAATTGTTCAAGAATAGTTCATCCGTGTGAAAAACACAACCCCTACATGGCTGCCAAATTCAGTAAGGCCTAGTATGATCAGTCATGTAAGTGCCAATCCTAAAACTACAAACTGCTTGGAGGCTGTTTCAGCTTCTACACTCCATTTTTTTTTTCTAAGACTGTAGAACATTTGAGAGAGATGTTGTTTGCTTCTTTGGGTCAAACCCTTCCATTCTTCTCTGCTTGTTCCCAACTTTTCTTTTTTTTTTTTAAAAAAAGGTGAGTGTATATAGATATATGTGTGTCTGGCATGTTCCACAAAGTCAACACCTAATTCAAGGAGCTGGGATATGAACACCACATAGTGTAAAGTGACAGTACTAGAAAAGTTACAGGAAAATCATGTGTTTTCTTACATTTTATGGCACCTGCAGTTAAACATGATGGGTTTAATATGTTCTCATGCTGCACCAGGATTGGCTGGTGGCCATTTCTTGACACCATCATACCCATATGTTCTCAGGCAACTCTGTGATTGGCTGCCTCTGTCCTTTGGATCAGGAAGAGTTCAGATAAAAAAACCCCATACATGTATATCCAGCATACACTTCTATAGAAATACATATGTATTAATGAGTCAAGAGGCTTTTGTGCCCTCGCTCAGTCCAACAGGATAGCCACACAGGGCAACAGGGCAGACTGGGCTTTTGCTTGGTGCTACAAGACACAGGCAAGGCTGTTTGCAACAGTGGAAAACCAGAGCAAAATGCCAACTTCAGAAGAACATGCAGGAGGGGGCAATGAGGAAAAGATCTAAAGTGATCCAAAAAAAAGACCAGGTGGACCAGAAAAAATGGCCAACAGGCCCATGAAGCACAAGCTGGATTTCAAGAGCAATGTCATGCAGAAAGGATGGGTAGTGGTGGAAATCTCTCTTTCTCTGTAGTTGTGACAGATCTCTCAGCTACCTGTAACAACTTTATGGGATGGAGTTTGGTTCTTCACGTAAGGGTATGTTTCTTCATATCCTTAGTCTGATGTTGCAAGTAAGGTGGAGGGCTGAGCATGCTATCTGAAGACCCCAGCTTTGGACAGAGACTGCAGAACCCATGTTCTCAGAGAACATCAGTGGGATGTTGCTGATAAAAGGGTAGTTTTGGGAGTTTGTTGAGAGTCAAGCCAGTTTTGGGGGGCTGCAGAAACAGACAGTAAGGAAGGGTTTAGCATGCACAAGCCATGATTATTTATTTTGAAGCACAAAGCAGCAGCAAGAAGTTAGGTGGTGACAAAAGGGAGCATGTTGTGCTGTGGCACTGGACAGTGCAGAACCTTGGAGCTGGACACTATGTAGAACAATACAGATATGTTACTTTAGGTCCAAAATCTGTACTTGAAGCTTATGAAATATTTGTTCATTGCTGAACCTGCTGGTTATTCTCAACTCCATCTTGAAGCTGTCAGCATGTGTGACTCTTTATATTCTCCCACTATTCATTTACACAATGAATGTAACAGAGCTTTTTAGATTGGGTGAGTACTCTCATGCAAAGTGTGCTTTGATCAAACTTTCTTTCTGGCTGTCATTATTGTGGAAAACATATATGGCAGGGTTTGCAAAATCCTGCAACCTATCCCCTAATCCAAAATTACGGACTAAAAAGCTGCAATATTTAATTGCTCTAAGCAGCAGTGACAATAATCTCTGTTTTGCTGCAAGTGAGGTAGCAAATTCATTCAGCTGTTTATGGACAAAAATTTTTAGGGCTAGATTTTACTAGCACAAAATGCCAAAGGCTGTGATGGCTACTTCATTGTAAGTCAGTTTCTAAATGAAAAAATGCATGTGCAATTAATCACCCAAGGTGGTAAACTTGTATGCGCAAATGTGCCCAGCATGAGTACACATTTCATATACTCTTTAAATGTTTTACCTGTGAAGCTAAGTAGCCTTCCCCAGGCTATGAGGAAAATTATTATTTCCCCCATTTTTTCCCAGCAGTGCTGAAAATCAAATTTATATGGGCCCTCTTCCACCACTGAATTATTATGGAGGGAGCAGCATGATTTTTGAAGGAAAAAAAAAACCAAACAGTTCTTGGCATGGCATTATTCTAATCAATAGGGTTTTTCACTTGCAAAATGAACAGCTACTATGGCAAACAGGATGTAAAAACGTTTAGGGATGCCTGCAGATCATGCAAGAATAAGAGTATAGTGATGACCCATCACAGATTCTGAGAAAAAGGACAGTGAAAAGGTGAAAGTTTATAGCTGTAACCCCAACATTACACTGACCTCTATTTGCAAGTCTGTGTACCAGTTTATGTTCCTCAAACATAGCACAGTTACACTCCTCCCCCCAGACAACTATAATCAGAGAAAAAAAAAGAGGCATTCAACCCTTTTCGTTGGCCACTAATGTATGTGGGAAAAAAAAAAAAAGTCAAATCTGCTGTTACAATATGGTGAATGTCAAGCAGGATCCTACTTTTTCAGATGTCCATCCAGTCCTACAGTGCCTGTAACTTTTTAATTTAATGGGTGTTTATCCATGTCTATATCGAATCCACCATGAAAATAACTGGAATGCTCTGTCAGGGCCCAGCTTTGGATATGTGTATTACACATCATAACAAAAGATGGACTATCTGGAAATGGTAGGTTTTAACATCAGATCCAAACCTGTTCATGAGAGAGTCACTCTGAAAAAAAGTCACACATAGAAACTTTCAGACAAACTGTTCACACTGCTAGGCCCCAGAAAAGTGATTTTTGGTGGCAGAAAAAAATTCTGGTTTTATTACAAATCAGACACTGACAGAAAAATTCATCAGTAAGATTTTGGTAGCCTCTACTCCTTCATCAGCAAACAAAATATTATCCTCCAGAAAACTCTGGAGTTATTTCTTGGCACCGTGACAGCCTGCTTTTGGGTGTTCAAAGTAAAGGTCTACCCACCTCATGGGTCCTTTCTCCCTATGCTTCCCATTACGGTAAGGTAAGGCTACTGTTTCCCTTATGCCACACTTGAGCAGAAAGCTGCCACGCCCTCTGCATCCACAGTAATGAAGAAGGAGCCCTTATGGGTACCTGGTATTCCTTGGAACTGAAGAAGTCTCTGGAGAAGGGCTGTGAAATTTATGGGGTTTGTAATTTTCAACAGCTGGTAGAGGTCTTTCCAGAGGTTATTTAAAACTACACCTCCAACAGAAGTAGGAAGCTATCCAGCCTGGTAAATAGATGATGACAAAAAGGCTAATATGTTGCAGATTAAAGGCAGAAAGATGTCATTTTCTGGCCTGAACATAATGAGAAAAATCTTACGAAATGCCAAATTTCAAAACGGTTTTTAAATTCCCCATAGAAAGTACTGAGACAGAGATACAACCAAACCAACACTACCATTGTAAGAAAACCAGATAACTTGTAGAGTTACCTCCTCACTGGCTGGCCATGTGTCCTTGTCTGAATTCTACCAGTAAGGGTGTGGACACTGCCAAAGGATGTGTGACCCTGAAGTGTAGCACTAACATTCACAGTGTGTGGTAGCACAGATTCTTTCCCATGGGAATTTTTCTCTTCTTCTCCCTGTGTTCTATAAATAAAGATAAGGTTTGGATGTTATTGAAACTGTCTCTGGAAAGATGGACAGTTCTACCTGGCCTATGGGCCTAGGGGGAGGTTTTGAATTGACCCAATCCGGAGAAACTTTTAAAAGTCTATATAAGTTTTAGAATTAAATAATAAAATCAGAATTCCGCCTCCCCCGATCCAGATTGGTTCTTGCACTCGGCTAGCGCTCAACAGCGACAACAGTGTGCTTCATCATGGCATACCCAGGCCTCCAACTTTACAATGTCTTACATGCCCTGCAATACTTCTGCTTTTATCATGGCACAGACTCTGTGACGTTTGTGAGTCACCTGGGGCACTGGATGCAACTGCTCAGGGACTATTTATGTGTCTCCAGATGAGCACATCATGGAATTTGTGTCATCAGACTCCAAACCCAAAGGCTACTTGCAGTTTGGAGACAAGTCTTCTTTAAACGTTAATGATATCACTCTAACTGCAACAGAGAAAATATAAATTTGGGGCACTGAGGGGGTCTCATGATGGACTGTATTATAAATCCAGCCAGTCATGACCTTAAGGAGAGTGTGACAGTGCAGTGTTCTATCATCAGAAATGAGAGAAGCGAGCAATAGCAACTTCAGAAGATGCAGAAGGTAGTCTATGACAAAGAGTACTTACCAGTGTTTTAAAAGCCTTCCCTTCAGTTTTTGACCATGGACATGTGCTGGAAGAACCCCTTTTCTGTTATTCTGGCATGGCCTAACTTCTCTGTGAAAACTTACTTTTTACAAAGTCTTTTGGAGAACACAAATCACTACCTCTCTATAATGCCTGAGAATACTGTGTGGTCTCACTGTTATTGGCCAGAGCCACTCTGTAAATATTCTTTTATTGAATTTCTCCAACTCTGATATGAAAGTCTCAGGGACAACCACTTATTTCCCTCTAATAAAGTAAATAAGGTTGTGCTCAATGATGAACTCTGCTTGTGAGAGCAGAAGCTGAGGAAGATTTTAGTAAGTATGTGCATCACAGGAATCTCAGTGTCCAGAAGGGGTTTTTTTGTCAGGGTAAAAGTCACTCTGAACAAAATATATGGTGTTATTTGAGATCCCAGAGACTATCTCCAGGGTACATCCCTAGGCAGATGTACCCTGCAAAGCCCTGTTCTTTTGAGAAGTGTTTGAAGAAGTTACATAGGTATTACATGGATATCTGGTTGCCAGTTTAAATGCTTCTAGCCCAGAAGCTTTCAGACTAAGAAATCATATTTTCCAGCCAGAGCAGCTAGCTCTTTACATGCTGAAAATAATAAAAAAAAAAACTTGGTGTAAATAGAGAGAACCTGAACTGACATCTTGTCTTGCTATCAGTGCACACTTTGAAATACGATGTCACAGCATCTGCTACCTCCTTGACGTGTTGATCAGTCCTTCCTCTGACAGTGGAAAACAAAATTCTACACTACTTCTGATGTCCTGAGAGAGGCCATTTCTGAAGGAGCATTGCACTAACACCCCGAGAGATACACACACTGGAAAAAGTTTGCAGGTATGCTAAAATCCTGAGCAGCAAAACTGTGCCCTTCAACTCCTGTTCACTGCAAGGCTACTATAGGCAGTTGCCATCAAGTCTGTCTGCAGGCCACTTCTGCCTATTTCTGCTGATGTTGGTGACAAGATTTCTCTTAATTTCTTAAATGCAGTGGTCCTGCCCAGTCTGAAGTGGAACAGAAGGATGAGTCAAGCCCATTCTGATCCCCAGTCTTGAGTTTAAAATATACTAATATGCTTGCAAAAATTGTGTGCTTCCTCTGCCTACATGATGCACTGAATCACACTTAGCTCTTTCACTTTGGGTTTTCAAGCAAAGTTCTGATGGGGTCTACTCAACAAAATGCCTATGGTTGTTACGAATAAATGGGGAACATGGTCCAGCAGGTTCATGCTGTCTTAATTTTGATTTTTGACTAAATGTGATCAGATTTTGTTTATCCAATGACTTAATTTTTATTTTTGACTAAATGTGATCAGATTTTGTTTATCCAATGACAGCAACTTTCATTCTGGGCTGAAAAGTTCTCCACTGGAATTGCTAGGAAGTCTTGGTAATTCTCCCAGGCCCTGAAAAGCAGTTAGCAAGAAAAAATAAATTGTGAATTGCTGCTAGGCATGTGAAAGTTGGAGGTCTGAAAGTGCAAGTTTAGATGATCTCCCAGGATACATCTTAATACCACATTTGAGCCTATTATTTGTTGGAATGAAGCTGGTGGAAGCAGAGGGTAGAAAGAGAGAGGGAAGAGAGATTTAGCTGTTTAAACTAAGTTTAAGCATTAAGGAATCAGGACCACAAAAATTAAAAAACAGGAAAAAGCCTCCACAAAAACCAAAACCCAAAAACCCCCAAAACAAAACAAAACAAAACAAAACAAAACAAAACAAAACAAAACAAAACAAAACAAAACAAAACAAAACAACAAAGGGAGTTTAGTAATGTGCATGCAGTTAAAATGATGGTTCTTTGGGTTTATGCCGTTATCTGCATCAAGCATACTCATTAAAAAATTAAAGATTTAGTTCAATGCAATTATTTTTGTAGTACCTGATTTGAAAAAATCACACAGCTTCATGAGCTTTGTCACAACTGTGACAAAGATTTCCATGAGAGTCAGCAAACGCTACACACTGGGGGTTAAAGAAAGCATGCCACAGTTTGCTTTTTCTTATTCAGGCTTTCATCATAGTGGGGGGATGGGAGGGGGGGGACCCTAACAAAACCAAACCAAAAACCCAAAACTCTTCTGGAAAGCCAAGTACTCTAACAGGCCTCTTGCTTCATTGGGATTAATGAACCCCATTCAAAACTGTGCTACATTCAGAGTAGCAGAGAAGACTATATCCTTTGTTGGCATGAAAGGGTGGGTCTCCTTTGACTTCAGCAAAGTTTGGCTTATTTATGCAAGCAGAGAATTTGGCCCTGAAATTATTAGTTGCATTATAAGTACCTTCCTCTGCCAGAGCAGGATTAATCCCTCATTCAATGCATTTTGCAGTCTAATGTTAAAAATGAAATGTTAAGCATTCCATATGACAGGGCTTTCCCTACGCTTCTTGAGATGCTAAATTATTAAGAACTTTTTCTGGTTGCTCAGCCTATGCTGATTTCTCTTCATTATCATCTGACTCCAGTACTCACAGCTCTACTCCATGGTACCAACCAAAGCAATTCTCCTTCCTTTCTTTTGTGTAATTATCATTTGTGAGGAAAAGGAAGGGTCCTTTTTTCATAGCACTAACATACATATATGATTGTTCTGCAAAATGTTCAACACCTATGATTACAAGAGTTAAAAGTTAATTTAAGAAATAAGGAAAATGTCACCTTTGATCTTGTTTGTGTGCTAGAAAGAATACAAAAATTCTCATTGAGCAGATTGCCATGTACATGAAGAAGTACAACATGCCTCTGTCTTTACATGTAGGTGAATGGAGATTGCCAGATACACTGGAAGCACTCTTTAAGGAGGAACCATAAAGAAAGCAAATGAGGAGCCTCCTACTTCTTCTCTGGTGCTGGAAGTACACTCTGTACACTCCCTGACATTGTTGCTAAATGCCAGAGAGTGAGCCCTGCTTGTTGAGATGGATTAGATGAGCAGAGATCTAAAAAAAGGTCAGCAATTCCTTGGCCCATTGTAAAACCACTTGCTTCAATTCCCCATGATTGTAAAGGTAACTCTGCTTTATGATCTAATTTTGCTTTTATTACATGTTTTAAACAGTAATTTACCATCCAAGAATTACCTCAGAGATCAATAAGGCTACTTATGAAATAAAACAGTATTGCCAGTAAAGATGGCACACAAGAGTCCTTGAGCCCTCCTTTTATAATTCTTGCTGTTAGACAGCTCAGTAGGAGTTTAGCCAGTATACATACTTTCAGATCTTCCCAAGCTGCAGAAACTGGAAGTCCTGCTCAGCTCCCAATACAGTAATTTCATCCTTTTTTTCCTATGAAAAATGCATACCTTATGCTGTTCTTGTAAGTAAATATTTACACCTTTTCAGGGTACTGCAAGTAGTTCCTCCTAATACACCATGAAGTAGGTTAAACTGAGCAGAGATTGAAGCCTAATATAAAGGCATAAAGGTCTCTATAAATTGGGAAGTCAGAGCATTGTGATTTTGGCTGCAGAGCCTAACTGGACTTGAGAAGCTAAACTGCTGAAGCCCAAGTGTAATTCTGGTGCCAAACATTTGTCTGCATGCTGTTCCTGTGCAGCTCAGCTTTGTCAACATCCCTGTGACTTAGAAGGCACTGCTCCTCCTTTCTTCACATATTGAAACTGTCCCCTGTTAATGAAGTCATACTGACTGAACACAGCACACTCCAAATGAACACTGATCGTAGGGCACGGGAGACATGCAAAGAATGGCCCTGCCCTCCCCACCCCAACACACACCATTTTACAGCCCATGGCTTTTCAGCAGGGAGAGAATGCAGAAGAGTCACATGCTCCAGCTCTCTGCTGAGAGGTACTCCCAGCCTTGCCCTCCAATTGGTCACCACCTGCAGTACAGTGTTGCAGAATGGAAGTACATTTATGGGGCATGGAATTTATTTTCTCTTTATATCTAGATGCCACAGAGCAAATTATTTTTGCCTACATCCCCTTCTAGAAAGGTTTGGTTTGCACATTGCACAGCCCACAATACAGAGTCAGGAGAATACTCAATATTTTTAGTAAAAGTTACTTACTGTCACAGGGTACTTGTTTTCTAAATTAGATAAATTGACCTAGAAGTCCATCCTTGGTTTTGGCCTCTGGGCTTAATTTTAACAGAAAGAAAAACAAAAAGTCTCTTGAAGTGTATTCTGATATGATTAAGGTACTTACTTCAGTGATATCATTAGTTTAAATCACAAAGAACTACCCCTGTAGGTTCATTTCAATGAACAGTTCAGAAGAGGTACAATAATTCAAAAACAATGTCACTTTTCAACTCATTGGGATGATTATCATATGTAAAGGAAGCAACAAATCAGTAACAATGGGGGAGTTGAGTTGACATGTTGGAGTAAAGCAATTCCAAAAGGAGGAACAAATCTTCATAATAATAAATGTAAATGTTTGATCTACCAGTGTATTACAATACCAGTGTATTACCAGCTATACAGTCCTGGATTTGGAAACAACTTGTCTTGGATTTTTTAATCTGAATGACATTATTAACTGAGTATGAGCATGACACCACTGTGTAAGTGAGGTATACCTTCTAAAATACTTTTACTCCATGGTTTTAAATTTGCAGTGATTAGCTTAGTTGGTCTTATAAGACAGTAGTAAGGTCTTGAGAATTTCCAGCCCCTGAAATGATACATTGGTTCACTTCACAGCTGAATCCAAGACAGTGTCCAGTAGCAGAATCTCACAATAAATTCGTGCTAGATAGTCTTTCTACAGTATCATGCTTATCCAGTGTTTCTATTACACTAAAAAAAGCAAACCAGGATTAAAGACATTTCAGTGTTTCAAACTCAGTACAAAGCTTACTGTCTCAACAGATATGTCAGATAAATGATGAATATAAACATTTAAGAATGTATTAAAAAAATAATACATTCTTAAATGTATTATACATTTACATCTTAAATGACCCAAACAAGCAACCCTCTCCACCAAACATCTGGACACTACAAACTCTGAGGAAGTTACTGCATCAGCATTCAGATTTTGCAGCTGTCTTATAATGAGCTGAACTAAAACTTTGGATCTGATCATATCTGAGTTTTAAAGATGTCTGGATTTGGGCCTTAGTTTGTAGCACTGGCTGAGTTACAATACATGCATGTTTCTGAGCAACTAAAATGATTGAGCTCTGTAAAAACGAAAACATTTTGAAATATATGTTAAGAGGTGGTTTACCATATTAGGGAACTGGATCAACTAATTTTAAATTTTCTTATGTAGAACTTATTTGCATATTTGCTTAGGTAAAATTTTAACTGTGCACTCTCTACTTGTCACACAAAATGTACATGCATTATGTGTCCATAAGTTCCACCTTTTATATGACAAAGTACTGGACATTTAAGAGGCAACAAAATGCTTTTATCAATTTTGTTTGCATATAGTATTGCATTGCTTGCTAAGCACGAAGTACCATCCATTGAACTGCTCACTTCTTTATAGCATGGTTCCTCACAAATCACTCAGAATTCTTAACATTTTTTAAGTCATTTGGAAATCTTGAAGATCTCTGGTATTCATCAGAATATTTTCTCTTGAAAGATAGGAGGCTTTTTTTTTTTAAATAGAAATCTGAGTAAGCAATACTTCCTTGTTTCCTGGTTCACCGCACACATCAATTCATTTTGTACCACAGAAAAATAAATTGTAGCCTTCAAATGCCACTGCTTTTAAAGATATTTTAAGTATTCCATATATATAATATGAGGTGAAAATACTTAGACAAAAAGCACCTCACAGCAGTTTTTCAGGCAGTAATTATTGCAAGCTAGAGATATACGAAGTCTGAGCCCCACTATAATAAATGTTGTACCTGTAGATGTGCACAGTAAAGACAGTTGACCTAAATGCCTGGCCAGGAAAAAGACTGATAATAAAGGTTATGTTTTTGACACAAAACAGATGCTCAGCATCCACTTATATTAGTATTTGCTGTTTCTCTCCCTCTTTTTTTCCCTGCCTCTCCCAAAAAAACCCC
The DNA here is from genome assembly GCA_013397815.1 of Aleadryas rufinucha. Classification (NCBI taxonomy): domain Eukaryota; kingdom Metazoa; phylum Chordata; class Aves; order Passeriformes; genus Aleadryas; species Aleadryas rufinucha. The sequence goes on along the minus strand of VZTH01019345.1, from coordinate 358,480 downwards.
TGCCTGACTTAACTATTCCCTGTTTCCCTCTTTCTGTAAAGAAAAAGTCACCTATCAAAATCCAGAGATCTGTCAAATGCTTCTGGAATCTGGCATTCCCCGAGGCTGCAAGGGGTCCTGTCCTCTTTCCTTAAGTACCACATATATTGTACATGTGCCTCACCTCATCCAGAATCTGTGTTTCAGAAGTAGCAGAAATAGAAGTGAAACTACACCTTTACCACTGTTCTGCATCAGACGGAATTACACCTTCACCAAAGAGAGTCATTGCAAAGACTAGTCAGCTGCAGTTAAAAACCCAGAGTGCCTGTGTTTATTTATAGAGATCTTCACCCAGAAGGCTGAAAGGGCAGCATGAGAATGAAACCATCTTTGATATACAACTTTTTTTCTCAGTGGAGGACTTGGGAATGTAGAATTTCCTTTTCATACAGGATACTTTCTTGTCTTATGTGACTTTTCAGAGACGTATCAGACTGCATTCCTAACACCATGAGGATTAGGCATAACTGCCGTTCAAAAATAGAAGATTCTTAAAAATAATTAAATTCAAGTTATTGTTGGAAATGCTCTTTTTTAGCTGTCCCCCCCCCTTTTTTTTTTTGGATACTCTGAAAAGTATTTGGAAATCTTCTAAGTGTTTTAAGCTTCTATGAGGGCAAGAAATATACTGACTAGATTTCTCATACACCCAGTCATATGCAAGTATTAGAGCTTTTTAAAAAAACCTGGAGGTATTGCAAGATATGCTTACAGTGAACTTTGCCTTTTGACTGCACTGGTCAAGAGACCTGAAACAATGGCATGTAAAAAGCCATGAATATAATTTAATTCTGGTTTTACTCCTCTGTGTCTACTCTGTCAGAGTAATTACAGAAAGATCAAATCTTGATCAGCAATGCAAAATTGGATCCTAAACACACTACTGCCTTCATCTTTACACATCCTTCATCATCCATTTATGAATTAGATTTAAAACCAGTGCTAAGGAGTTCTATATGAACATAGATTTCTTATATAGAATTCTTATACAGAAATTTTGGTGTGAGCCAAGGTGAATAAATGCAATCGCAGTCCTGAGACTTGAAAACGAGCAGTGAACCAGCTATTTAGCTTCCAGAGATTTTCAGTCAGTCAGCTCAAGAGACTGGATGATATCCACACTGAAGTGGAAATGGGATATCACTTACACTTATTGCAGTGAAGCTTTATTTAAGCAAGTGAAATCCAGATCATCATTAAATATAATCCAAGTAGAGAACAGACATCTACACTGTCAGGGATCTCCTCTTACTGGCCCACTGAAGGTGTAGGTAAAACAAATAGTTACCTAATAACTAGCCATTAAATTGCTCTACAGATCTACCTAGCTTGCTTCATGGTAGACACAGGAAGGAGAAGGACGGTCAGAGAATGACTGTCTCTCATTTCTGCAGCCACTTATATTTGAAAAGGAATAAATTCTATCAAAAAAGAATCACAGGAAACTTTTAAGCAAGCAGCAGGAATAAATTCTTCAATTCGTGTCAAATAAAAATCTCAAATCTCACAGGCCTCGTAATAAGATACATTGCTTTGTACAGCTAAACAAAAGTGCTGTTCCAAAGCAATTATAACAATCAAAATTAATCAACAGTCTTACTGGAAATTTTACATTAAAAACTGAGGATTAAATGATACTCTTAGGTATAGCCCTAGACTCCATGGTTGCAGCAAGTCAGTATGAGAATAATAAGTCTGTTTTACTCCAGTTGTTGAAATGAAAAAAAAACCACTGTAAAAAAGGTTCAGCTATAGGATTTCTATTCTGTGTGTCACCACAGAACCCACAATGCTTCTCAATAACCTACAGAAAAGTCAAAGTCAAATGTAGAAAATCCACAAATATAAAGAAACATGGGAAGTGAGCAGAAAGGACAGAAGTTCTCACAAATCTTACAGCTTCCTAGCAGGACCCCAACTTTGGGAAACCTCCCAGATGATCCTCAGCAGGAAACCATGTTTGATATTACTGAGGAGAAATAAAAAATTATAAATTTTGTTCCAATTTGATCTAAAGAAAAAATATTTCTTTATTCCAAATCAGCAGTTGGTTAAATTATGAGGATATTAGTTGGTCTCATCAGCCAGACACCAGACAAAAATTATCGTCAGCAATCACATTTGGTCTATATTTACTCGATTTTCAGTGCAGTGCTTCAGACAAAGATGACAGTGCCCAGCAGTTGATCTTGTAAGTGTTCACTGAGTGGAGCAAGGGAGGGAGGAAGTGAGCGAGAGAGGAGAAGAGAGTCTTCTTTCCTTGGCAAAGAAATTAGCCTCCATAGCAACTAGCAGAAAACTCAAAGCACATATTAATAGAGCAAAGCCAGACTGCAAACAATCAGTAATCCAGGCTCTTTTCAAACTCTGTCAGGTCAGAACAGAAACACAGGAAGTATTTTCCTCATTTATGTTGACTGAAGCATGTAGCATTTTACTTCACTTATTTGTTCTTATGCCTAACCAGAAAATGAAATATAATAAGCAGATTAAAGAGGATTTTGATTGGAAGATTATGGGAGATTATTTTTCAGGTGTTTTTAAGTGTGTTTCAAATACTTCACTGTCAGTACTTAATTATTCCTGTTAAAGCTGCTGCAGGTAGAAGAGGTCATCGATTTGGTCACTACGGGATTTCATTTCTGATAAAACACCTATTGAACCAACTGCAGTACTACATTAGGATTCAGCTTATGTTACACCAGTATAAATAGACACATATTTGCCTCAAATAGTGCAAATGAATTGTGTATTACACAAATTAATAAATTGGTGCATACTTCAACAATTTCTGTGTTTTTACAGCCACCGAAAGCCATTTTATTCATCAAACTAGTACTCAGAGCAAGGTGAATTACTGTTGTGTTAACTATCACACAAACTGCAGGTGTTTGCCAGGTTGGGTAACATTAATGATATTTGATTAACAAGTGCTATTGAGGATTGCAGGAAGTACACATTTTGCACAGGTGCACAGGTTGAATCATACCAAATTTGAGAGGAAGAGAAGAAGCCCTGTCATACATTCTTCTCTTGGATACCTCCTGGAGGAGATCAGCCCAGACAGGCAATACTCCTGCAGCCAAGGGACAGCATGTAAGCTTGCAGGAGAATCTCATTTCCCACAGTGATGATGAGGAGAAAGGCTTCTCCAAGAGCACAGGGGACAGCCTGGTCAGGGAGAGGAGCCAACAGCAGCCTGGCAGGATCTCAGGAGTCCCAGGACAGCAGCCAGGAAGGGCATGGATGCTGCAGTGCTGCAGAAAGGGAGAGCAAAAGCAGGCTGCTGTTCAGCTGCCTTGTTTGCACCAAGCCTGCCTGCCTGGCTGGGCCCGACAGCCCTGCAGAGCCAGCACCATCCTGCTACAAGGGAGCTCGCTCCCTTGTCCATGTCTTTGCAGGATACCACAGTGCCTGTGGCGTACCCCAGGACTTACGCCACCCTCCTTTGCCAGGCAATGCTGTCAGTGCTCTGCCTCCAGGGGGATCTGCCTGGCCCTCTTCCTCCCACTCACAGCTATCTCCCCTCTGTGTCAGCTGAGGCGTGGAAACACGTGCTGCTTACCGCAGCAAGGAGGTGAAATGGTGGGATGTCAAGCATGCCTAGAAACCAGGGCTGTGCAGAGCCCCATGGCCCTTCAAGAAGGTCTCAGCTTGGAGCTAAAACCACTCTGTGCACACTTTCCTATATTCTCAGTCGACCTCTTGCCATCTTGATGTGGGAGGAGACTGTGTAGGGATCATTAGAAAGCCTAATTTTATTAGAGTTTGTAACTGTGGCAGTGATGTGAATTACAGCTGATACCTGCTACAGCACCTCAGTGCAGATATGGATGTGGAAGATAAAGGATGTACCCTAAAGGTCAGTGACTGCTGTCATGGGACAGGAAATCCCCACAAAGGATCACTGCTGGAGATGGGTGGGTAAATTTTCCTGTCCTTCCAGTTCTAGGCAGTGACCAAAAGAAGCAACAACAGCAGCTGTCTTGCCTTCCTAGAGCCACCAGCTCTAGAAAGCCCTGGTAGCTGTGGGACTCAGAGAGTCTTTCCTTTTCAGATGCTGCTGGGGCAGCCTACAGCTGACCTGAGCTCTCCATGGTAAGAGCCTTTCTCTTCTCTCCTGACCTGCAGCACATCTAGTAGGGTAGCAGCATATGAGACCATGCTATTTTCACTGCCTTTCCTTGCCTAAATTCCTTGGCAAAGTCCTTTGGCATGGGAGGTACTCCCTCCATCTCACCCCAGGAAAGAGTCATCAGAGTCCAGCAGCACTTGACAGTCGTAATCCCCAAAGCACTGGCCCATTCCATTCAGATGGCACCTTCAGTCTGGGGACAGGCACAACCTTCCACTTCTGCCTTCTGCTTGTCTGTAAGGGAGCCACCATTCCTCCACCCTGAAACACATGAATGCACCCTCAGAATGCACCCTGCAGGCAACACCAAGCTCAGTGGCACAGTTGACATGCCTGAGGGACAGGATGCCATGTAGGGGGACCTTAAGGAGTGGAATCTCATGGGGTTTTACAAGGCCAAGAGCAAGGTGCTGCACCTGGGTCACAGCAATCCCCAGTATCAATACAGGCTGGGGAATGAACAGAAAAAGAACAGCCCTGCCAAAAAGGACTTGGGAGTGCTGGTGGATGAAAATCTGGACATCAACTGGCAATGTGCCAGAACGTGGGGGTTTACTATTCACTATGCATGCAGTTAAATATGAATTCTGATTTTAAGATGCATAGGAAAACTTAAAAATCTTTCAAAGAGATAGACAACAGAGTTTGAATAATCACACAACAGATACTGTGATATAGCAGAAAATTTGGTGCAGCCATTACAACAGGCAAAAATTCTGGGCATTGTTTTCCTCCTCCTCCCTGTTGATGTCTCTCTACCTCCAAACTTTATGACTCAAATTTACCGTTCCACAAACCACTTTTGGATGCATTGAGTTCAAGATATTAATGATGAGGTAAACAAAAATCCATCAATAGGTGCTTTCTGAGAACAACTGAGAAAATGAAGCAATATAGTGAACATTTCCAAATGCAAACAGCATTTCCCTCGTCATCACCAAGATTATTCTCAGTTTGCCTGAATACTGTGCAACCCTTTCTCAGTGCATTAAATGTACTTGCAGGTATCTACCTTGGCCTGGTGCCAATTACTCAAAGTTGTTGAAGAGCTGAAAGTAGGACAAAGCCTTCCTAACTGTGCATGAAAAAGAGACCACAGATAATTTGTTAAACAATTTGTTATTGTCATTTATCTGCTTGTCTTGCATCTCTGTAGCTAAAAGCCTGTATGAGACTTACATGATATATTTTACTCACTTATGCTATCTAAAGAAGCCGTTTGATATATTTCAAAGGCTACTCAACTATTTTTATGGTACTTACTGCACAAGGAATTAATTTCTTTCTGTAGTAATATAAAAAAAGAGAGGACAATTCAGCTTCTTTTGTAAAATGAAAATATGCAGGGAATCCAGAGATGTGCTAGTAATGCTTGACATTAGGAATGTTTTCTATAACAGAAGATGGAAAAGAAAAAGTGCTTGTGTGCCAGCTAGGCAGAGATTTTCAATGTGATAACACTTCTTTTGCACTGTGCTGTTTCAGCATGCAGTTCCAAGTACCCAAACAGTTGAAGAACATTCTTCAGGTCTAGATGGAAGTAAAGCATCCATTAAAAACTTTTCAATTACTTACCATTAATATGAACTACCTTGTTCTTCATATACTATAGAAACATACATATTTCATCAAAGAAAATGGATGAAGTAAGGTAAATTTTCAATACAGGGATTGTGGAGGTGAAATGCTCGTTGTCTCTATCATACCAAATGAAATCCTTTACATGACTGAATATTTTAGAAAGGTCTTTATGTTCAATTTGTTTTAGCCTTTAGTTTTAGGTTTTTTATTTATTTCAAACACAACAAAGTTCCCTCAGATAATGAATGTTGCATAATTACTGTGAACCACAAATATAAGAAATGCAGTTTAAACTTTAAGAGTCAGTCATTCCCCTAAGCTCTCTGCTTGTTTGAAGCACTTTAGTGAAAACCGGCAGTCTTAGGCAATTGTGTCATTCTAAATCATACTGAGAAACCATGTAGCTAAAACCCCCACTACTGTTTTTTCTGACCTTTCTTTTTTTTACCCAGAATTGCAGTTTCCAATAATGCATTAAATACTGTCACATTTTTGTGAGTTTCTGTTTAACATACCTTATTTGGTTTGTATGGCCAGGTTTTGGCAGCGGGGGGGCTACAGGGGTGGGTTCTGTGAGAAACTGCCAGAAGCTTCCTCCATGTCTGGCAGAGCCAATCCCTGGTGGCTCCAAGATGGATGCATCTCGCTGGCTGAGACTGGGCCAATTAGAAATGGTGGTAATATCTCTGTGATAATATTTAGGAATAAAAAAAAAAGTAATTGTGCAGATGTAATTGTGGCCAGAGAAGAGTGGGGTGAGAATATGCGAGAGGAACAACTTTGCAGATACCAAGGTCAGTGGAGAAGGAGGGACAGGAGGTGCTCCAGGTGTTGGAGCTGAGATTCCCCTGCAGCCCGTGGTGCAGACCATGGTGAAGCAGTTGTGCCCATGCAGCCCACAGAGATCCACAAGGATGCAGAGATCCGCCTGCAGCACGTGCAGGAGCCCCACACTGGAGCAGGTGGATGCCTGAGAGGAGGCTGTGACCCCATGGGAGGTCTGTGCTGGAGCAGGCTCCTGGCAGGGACCTGCAGACCTGTGGAGAGAGGAGCCCATGCTGGAGCAGGTTTCCTGGGGAAGGACTTGCTGGGGGACCCATGCTGGAGCAGCCTGTCCTTGAAGGACTGCACCCCATGGAAGAGTGACCCACATTGGAGCAGTCTGGGAAGGAGTGTTGCCCATGGGATGGACTCACACTGCAGACGTTCATGGAGAACTGTCTCCCATGGGAGGGACCCCACACTGGAGAAGGGGAAGGATTCCCCTTCCTGAGCAGTGGGAGAAACAACATGTGGGAGAAACAACCTGACCATAACCCCCATTCCCTGTCTCCATGCACTGCTGGGGGGAAGGAGGTAGAGCTGGGAAAGAGGGAGGGGTGGGGGGAAGGTGCTTCTTAAGGCCTTACATTATTTCCTTTTATCCTGCTCTGCTTTTGTTAGTAATAAATTCAGTTAATATCTCTGATTCAAGCCTGTTTTGCCCATGACGGTCTTTGATGAGCAATCCCTCTCTGTCCTTATCTCAGCTCAGGAACCTTTTGTTGTATTTCCTCTCTCCTGACCAGCTGTGCAGGGGAGTGAATGAGAGGCTTTGGTGGGTGCCTGGCATCCAGCCAGGATCAACCCACTACACATTTTTTCTCTGGATTTCATCACCACTAACAACTAACTACCATAATGGAAGATTATAAAATTTAGCTGATTTTGACAGCATTCAAGAGAGATGTTAGGTTTTCAGATTCTGTTAACCTTTTCAACTGAGGCTACACTCATGGTTTGTCTGACTTGTTTGTAGTAAGGGTCAGTGACCTATTCGGCATCCTTTCAAGAAAAGAGAGAGGAATTTAGAGAGAAAGCCTTGCATAATGTATCACTTAAAACATTCTTCATCTATTTCAAACACAAATTCTTACTACTAAACTACACTACTGATTACTACTCTATTTACATACTTCAGAAAGTTAGATATATTGTTGTTATTATGGAAGTGCAGATTTATTTTGAATTGCTGGAAGCAGCTAAGAGTATAAAACCCATGCACATTATGCTGTTTTTATGATCTCTGTTTATCATCCTTTAACATCAGCCCAGAATGAAAAGCAGTTCTGAGTGGGGAAAAATCCTCAGCTCTGTCCATGAACCAATAGATTGTAGACGTGAAAAATAGCATAGACAGTAAAAGATAGGGGATGAAAAACTTCACAGGTCTTCAGACCTTTCTGATAGCCTAAGCAGATATGAGGAACTGAGTTTTGATCCCTTCTTAAAAATCAACCACATATTTCTCATATAAATTCCTTTAAATGTAAGATCACCCGCACAGAATTAATGGGAAAGATTTCTGGATTTGTGCAGCTGTAACATAAGAGAAGCTGGTGAGAAAATGTAGCCATTTTTTTTTTTTAAGATGTCAGAAATATATTAAACGTATCCGCACAGAAGCTTATACAAAATATTTTGACTGGTAAATCAACACTTTGGAAATATATTTTGTGTTAAGGCTTAGCTTTTTGCTCTTAACTAGCAATAATAAAAGCAGAAACTTGGGTGAGAGGTTCACACAAGAAGATATTTTCAGACCTAATCAGAAGAGACGAACATATCCTAATGCTTTTTCCTCTTATTACTTTGAGAGAAGGGTATTAAGTCAGCAGCTTCTTTCTTCTTGTATTTCCTTTGCGTCAAACTGAGCAGGGATCTTGTATGGCGTTCTTCTTGATAACAACCAGAGAGGAATCTCTAATTACTCTTTCCTCACCAGACTCCTGGGCTCCAGCATACCTCCTATCTCCCTCTATGTATGGATACCCCCACTAGCTGGCTCCAATTTGCAGATGTGCTGACCCCCAGGATACCAACTGCACAGGATTATCTGTTTGGAAACGCTGCTAATGCAAGACACTTTGACTGCTACTTGTTTTTCTGTGCACTTGAGCAGCAGCATCTAAAGTCTGTCTTTACACTCTAGATTGTCATTACAGACCTTAGTACAGGAGACCTTTAAAAGCAGGTCTGAATAATATAATATTATAGAAAATATATGGAAAAACCTACTACCTACTCTGAACAAATTTAAGATATAATGGATATTATGTAGGATTATGTCTACAGCTGCTAAGTATTGATATACAAAATTACTGTAGAACTGAATCATGTTTCTTTGTTAAAAAAAACAATATGGAGATTTTTTTCCTCTTTCTGTACTGAATTTTATGGAAATAAGGTCAAGTAACCAATTGTCCAGTCATAGGACCAAAATAATTGAAAGACAGGGGAGATACAGAGCCTGTGGCAGGGCACCACTAAGTGCAGGCAAGAGTTAAAAATTTAGGAAATTTTAAAAAGTGATTTTCATCTAGATCCCTGTTGTCTCACCATCCACAACAAAAACAGAAAAGCTGCCTAAAGTTTTACAGAATATTAAGCCGATAAGAACAAAGGCCAAATGCAAAAGAGTGGCTGATGCTGTTCTAGTATATAGCCAGAAGAGGTGAAAAGGAGTAACTATTTTTGGTCTCCCCTAGAACATGAGTTACAGTGAATATGCAAGAGAGATGTGGTGACAGGGAAAAATGAAAGTAAAAAGAATAGTCTTGATAACAGAGATTCAGAAATTGGTATTATTTTATCAACATTTTCTCCTTCAGGGCAAGCTTCTTTATGAGTAGGTGTGTGTCCTCTACATAAACATAAGTTACCCTTCATAAAACGTGAACAACATATAGAATAAGAGGCTGTTGCTTCAACCTATAGACTGAAAAACTGTAGAGTGAAAAAAACATGGTGCAAGTTGTCCAGTAGTTTTGCATATCAAAGCATGTATAGACACCATCTTACCTAGCAGGGTGTCATAAAAAAAGACAATTCTCACTCCTGTGAGGTGAAGCAAGTTGCTTTATTTGGATAACAGGAGTTTTCCAGGAATCCCAAAAGAAATAGAAAGAAAAAGTTCAAAAGAAAAAAAATCCCAGGTGCAGGGATTAGACACCTGAGCAGCTGCCCGACTGCCCTTGCAGGAGTCTGTGCGGTGCCAAGTGGGTAGAAAAGCAGGAGGCCGTGCCTTGACACCGGGCTCTCTGGACGCTAGCCAACCAGGGTGAAGAGCAAGAGCCAGAGCAAGAGCCAGAAGCCCCGCCCAGAGCTCCGCCCAGAAGCAAGCACCCAGAAGAGAGAGCCCCGAGGAGAGGTGGGGAGCCACTTAAATATCCCTCTGGCCCCTCCCCGGACCGCCCCTGTCCCTCCTCCATGGCCCACGGCGATTGGTGTAGCTGTGGAATGAGGTAACTCCTTCCCACCAATGGGCTCGTGTCTCCGGGGTATGACGACAGGCTGATGTCATTGCCTGTCTTTTGGCAGGAAGGAGCCTCATTAGTATTCCACGTTGCCATGGAGCTCGGTGACAGGGGAGGCTAAATTTAGAAAGTGCCGGTTAGAAACTGGTGTTAAGGGGTGCCTCTGGACTTAAGAAGGGGCTTTACAGAACTTGGAAAAAGATTACTAGGGGGTTTAAACAGCAGTAAAAACGAGTTTTTAAACAACAACATTAACACCTTTGAACTCTCAACCATGTATAAACCTGTCTAACAATTAACATAAGCTAATTAACTGTTAACTTTTATTTGAACTGCCTATTTCTGGTCCATCCGATGGGCTTCTCCCAAGTTCTTGAAAATGCAAAAAGCCACTTCACTATTTCATTTATAACACAGGGTCTTGATGGAACTGGCTGATGTTGTAACCAAGACACTTCCTATCACAATTGAAAAGTCATGGCAGTCAAGTGACGTTCCCAGTGACTGGAAAAAGAGAAACATTGTTCCCATGTTTAAAAAGTGGAAAAAGGAAGACACAGTGAACTTCAGGCTGGTGAGCCTCACCAGCCTGGCAAAACCATGGAGCAGAGCCTACCAGAAGACACGTTAAGGCACATGAAAGACAAGGAGGTGATCTGAGGCAGCCAGCACAGCTGTTTATTAAGGGCACATCCTGCTTGACCAATTCGGTGGCCTTCTATTCTGGAATGATGGCAACAGTCAACAAGGGGTGACTGAGAGATGGTATCTGTCTAGACTTTTGTAACACCTTCAGTATGGTCCCACATGATATCTTCATCTCCAAACATGGAATTGACTGATGGAATATTCAGTGGAGAAGGAATTGGATGGATGGATGGATGGATGGATGGATGGATGGATGGATGGATGGACGGATGCAGCCAGAGTGTTGGCTCTGTGTCCAGGTGGAGGATGGTGACAAGTGGTGTCCCTCAGGACAAGTCCCTCTGTCTTGGGACAAATGCTCTTCAATATCTTCACCAATGACATTGATGATGGGATTGAGTGCACCTTCAGCAGATTTACAGATGACCCAAAGTTGACAGGTGCTGTTCACACAACAGAAAGATGGGATGACATCCAGAGGGACCTAGACAAGCTTCAAAAGTAGGCCCACAAGAACCGCAAGAAGTTCAACAAGTCCAAGTACAAGGTCCTGCAGCTGGCCTGGGGCAATCCCAGATAGAAGTACAGAGTGGGAGAAGAAGTCATTGAGAATGACCTTGCCAAGAAGGGCTGAGAGTTCTTGTGAATGAAAATCTGGACATGACCCAATAGTGTGTGCCTGCAGCCCAGAAGGCCAGTCCTTGGCCTGTATCTGAAGAGGTGTTACCAGCAGATGAAGGGAGGGGATTCTCCCCCTCTACTCTGCCCCTGTGATTCCCTAGCTGGAGTGCTGTGTCCAGCTCTGGGGTCCTTAATACAAGAAATACATGGATCTGTTAGAACATGTCCAGAGGAGGGCCATGAAGATGATCAGAGGGCTGGAGCACCTCTCCTGTAGTGACAGGCTGAGAGAGCTGGGGCTGTTTAATGTGGAGCAAAAAGGCTCCAGGCAAATCTCATTGTAGTCTTTCAGTACCCTAAAGGACCTTACGAAAGAGGAGGGGGACTTTTTATATGGACAGAGAGTGACAGGAAAACGACTCGTCCCTTGAAGTTTTCAAAGCCAGGTTGGATGGGGCGCTGACCAACCTGATCTAGTAAAAGGTGTTCCTGCCCATGGCAGGAGAGCTGGAACCAGATGGTGTTTAAGATCCCTTCCCAAAACATTTTATGATTCTTTGGTTCTATAAGACCCTGTATATTTTAATCTCATTCTAGAAAGTCTTGCTATAGGACACATCTTTAACTACAGAGATACTCAAGAGCTTATTGAAAATCATTTTTCTAAAGCTATCAGAAAATGTTATGACTTTTTAATTACAAACTGTTTCCAGTGGCCTTTTTCTTAGAATACCAACTCAGAATAAAATACCTGAAGAGAGTAAAAGTTTTAAATACTTTTTAAAAAGCTAGAAGTATTAGTTTTTTCAGGGTTTTGTTTGTTGGTTTGTTTGTTTTTTTCTACTGAAACCCAGAAAAAATATGGCATATAGAATGTACAAGCAAGAAAAAACAGCAGCCATTTTGCTTCAGTGGAACACTTGGAAACAAGACAGCAGAACATTAAACCTTTTCACTCTCTATTTTGGGTCAAAAGCAAGAATTTAACAAAGAAAAGAAAAATTCTCCAATGCTGAGACATTTACATGTAAGAAATTTAAACTGACATTTAAATGTAAGAAAAAGTTATCTCCCACAAAAAGGGAGAAAGTATCTTGAAGCAAGATGACTTCTATTCTTTGCTAATAACATGATCTCATGGGGGAAAAGGAACACCATGACATAGATGAGTTGACTTCTTTATTAAGTGGACTAAACTAGCAGGATAGACTGTTAGGTAAAGGATTGTGCACACACATGCACATGCACAGAGTTTCATGCCAGAATGCTGAGGATACAGAAAAAGTGACACTGTCTAGTGACTCCATGATGGGCTCTACCTGAGGGCTAGGCAGACAATGCTTTAACAGTTGCATTCTGGATGCTCTCTTTCTACATGGTGCCAGATGTCTACATACCAGCTTTCCCAAGCTCTTATTGCAGGTGTTTAAAGCCACATGCTGTCTCAAATGGATACACAATGGTATCACACTAGGCCTTTCCAGCTATTTCAGGGATTGTTCTCCTGACACTTTTTGATCCATGGTCCATACCATGGCTCATTCCACTCAGTTCTTGCTTGCTTGCTTGCTTGCTTGCCCATCAGCCATGGCTTATTCTGCTTAGGCACCTTGGGGAAATGGTTGCCATACTCATGCAGCATATAAAAAAATACTTTGGCGATAAAAATATCAAATATTTGGAAAGGAATGAAAATTTAAACATCCTATGAAAAGGATTTGCTTTCAGCCATCACAAGATATTTTGCAATCTGTACTGTCCAGAAGTTTTGAAAATCTATCACAGCACAGAATATCCAAATAATTTGGCACTGAGACTTCCTATTCCTTGGAAACCCCGTGTTTTGTAATCCAGATGGGTTTAACTGTAAGGAATTCCCTTAGGCCTTTAGGAACAAAGAACTAGCTGATGCAATTGCTGTCACTAATGAGGCTTTGAAAGAACCAAGGAATAAAGACAGCAAAGATTGGTTGCTAGAAGGGGTTTTCCAAAGCTCATCAACAAAACATTTCTACTTTGCACATTCACGATACTTGCAAGGAATGTACTGACATTGTCATGCCTGGAGCACAGCTTGTAAGCCTTCCCTCCAACAGTGGTGTGCTGGTGGAAGCAGAAGCCTGTATCCATGGACCTTGTGTTCTTCACTTACTTTTCTATTCCAATGAGGACAAAAAAAGACCTAGTTTCTTTTTGTCAGGCTGTTTTGGGTTTTTTTAAATGTAATTCTAAATGCTCAAAATGATAGCCAGGAATAGTGAAAGTCTAAGGAAAATGTGTCTCTGTGTGATGGTGGACAAAAACGCGTCTTACAAAGCACTGGCATTGATGATGACACCAGGCCATTTCTCAGGTGGAGTCATGCAGGCACACATGGCAATGATTTGCCATCGTTGCTCCTGTACCTTTGACATCCTGAGTCCTCTCTGCCTTGTCTATAACAAGTTCCCAGTGCCTTAGTTTATTATCCTCTTGCTCTATGCACTCTTTCCTTCTGCACATGAGCATAAGGTTGATATGATTACAATCTAGTTTTGTGGATGGTTTTAGGATTTCATATGAAGAGAACTTATTTCAGCATTTTTAAGAGGTATTTTCAGATTTGCTGTTTACAAATAAGAATAACTTTTGGAATGTCCCTGGAGAATGCAACTTTACTCCTAAAACCACTTATTGTTCCTTATTCTCTCACTAATCCCTGGCAGTCAGGTTACAAATTAATTAAATTCTTAGGCAGTATTAGTTCCCACACCTCCTCTTACTCCTAATACATCTTTAGAGAAACAAAACAAAACAAAACACATTTGGAATTACCCTAGGCTCACAGTGAGCACTGTGACAACTATTTCAAAACACACTTTGTAAAAAGAGGTTTTTAATCAAGCCTTTATTCCTATAATCAGCCCTTATTCCTCAAGGGCTCACATATAAACCAGTTATAATAAGAAATTTCTGCTATTACAAGGAGCTTCAACTAATACATGTGAAATATTCAGGGAACTTCAGATGAGAGATTCTATGAACTGTCAAAACATTCATATTCTAATATATTCTTTGAGAGAGTTTGGCCCAAAGTAAGAAACTCTCCTTCTAGCTAAAGGCTGACAGATGTATTTGTGACAAATAGTTTGTGCTTGAATGAACAATTTCAGAAGCTATTCAGATTTTTCTTTTTTAAATTTTATGTTTTCTGAAGGTGAGTATCTGCAATTCTATTATTATATGGAGCAGAGGAGAGAAAAAAACATAGTTTAAGCAGGTGTGTGCCTGACTGAAATAATAAAAAGTTTTGTGATGGAAGGATATGTAGCTATGTGACAGCTAAAAATAACTTTATTCAGGACAGATTGGTGAAGTGGATGCTATTCACCTGCTTTACTGGACTTTTCAACCCTTAGGTGTGTTTTATTAACCAATTCTGAAGGTCCATGTGAAAGAAAAAAATTGTCTACATTACGAAAATATGACAGATGAAAGTAAATAGAGTGAGCTTTAGCGATTTCCACATCTTGGGCTTTTGTGTTTTGGGGGCTTTTAAAATTCTAATGTTCAGATTTTGATGATATTGGAAAACCAAACTTTCAAAATTATCTTTGTACAATAGCCATTATCTATAGAAGTCTCTACGCCTGTTAACAGTATCCTTTAAATAATTCAAAATTATTTAAATTTCAGAATGACAGCGTATCTATTTAAAAATTAGTAACACTAAAATGAAATGTCAGGGTGCCCTCTACTGGCTCACAGTAGTAGTATCAAACAGTAACAGAAATGAGGCGTTCGTAGAGCACCATGGTCCAAAATATAAAAGATTGACAGCTGCATTTAATTTTAAACATCTTGCACTCGTTTAAAACAGATGTACATCCCTCCCACGTCTTAAAAAGGTGGTGGTACCACAGGCTGTATGCAGCTTGAAGAAACAGACGGTCTTCTCCAGTGGCAGCTGAGTGCACGTCAGAATGAACCATGGTCATAATGCATCAACGAGGCTGCAAGGTTGTGCATCATCAATGACAAAACGCTTTCCAGGGTATGAAAACAGAAACAAAGCATTTTCTGTTACATTTTCTACATCTCATGAGAGCCTACAAGTTCAGCAGGGACTGTGAAATTCCTGCTTCTGCACAATTTTTCCCTGCTCTAGCTCCCCATAGGAGCTATGACAAAAATGGGCTACTGACCTCTGTTAAGCTTAGAAAAAGACTGACAGTTGCACACTATCAAGAAGGAGGCAAACATCAAGTAAAACAGACGCCTCAGATATCAAGTGAAAAGCTTCTTGCGCAAAATTGAAACAATTGCTCAGAAGTGGTAGCACCTGATTGCTGACCGTCAGCATGCGGTGTCTGACATAGGGGGGAAGATTTTAACTCATGTCTGTGCTTCCAGTTTCTATCAGGGTTTTATATAAGTATTAGTATTAGTATTTGTTAGTGTTAGTATCTCTCAAAGTGTGCATAAAAGCCAGATAAGCAGACTTGTTTCTTGATACAGCTCTTCATACTTCAATATTGCAGAGAAGCAGGAAGAAAGAGATTTCATTGGGTCACAGGGAATTTTGGAATTCCATGAAGTTCCTTTAGACGTAAAGAAATGAAAAATTTGTAAGCTGGGGATTATTCATTACTTTTGCTGGCTGAGAATCAGAATAGAAATAGAAGCACTGATGCTTGTTGTAGTATTACTTGACAGGCCCTCTGACATGAAGGTGCAGAGAGCACATCACCATGTAGCTGCACAGTCTAGTGAAGTGCTAAAGTTTTGACCTCCAGATAGCTATGAAATTGCAGTGCATTAATACCTCCAGTTGCCAAACGCTATCCCAGTATGCAGTGGAAGATACCTTCAGCTTAATTCTGTTTTCAGACTCTCAGTTGAAGTTTAAATTATTAATGCTTAGTAAATATTCTCAAACTGTCAAAAGCAAAAATCATGGCCTTGAATAAAAGCAGAAATGTTGTTTTGGCTGGATTAATACCATAGTTGTACAAAGAAAACAACAGATTTTTTCCTCAAGTCCACAGTGTAAACTCTGAGAGCTTTATGCACATTAATATATATCCTCAACAGCTCTGTGAAATATAGAATTATTATCATCCCTATTGTACTGTTGGAGAATTAAAACTAAATGCATTATCCCGTTTCTGGCAACAATTCTCTGTCAGCATGTGAAATCAAATCTATGCTGAGTCCCTTCCTAGAACCTAAATGAGATCAGGTGTGATGTGACCTTGTCTGCTAGACTTCCAGGCCAAAGCAAATAGTAACTTCATGATGCTCCAAAGTGAAAGCAAGGAGCAGTTTCCGGGAGAAGGAATGCTGAGGTTGTGGTGAAATGATCTATGATGTCCTATACCTCTGGAAGCTACTCATTTTTAACAGCTATCTCAGCTTTACACATAGCCAAGATAGCAGTTCTGCTCCTTTATATTGGACATTGTGGTGTACCAGGCTTTTTATCCTCTTGATCAGAAGTGTTAAAATGCTGGCATAAACATTTCAGCTGTCTTCTATTTAATTTATATTTGTAGTTTGTTCTGCTCCTGGAAGATGACACTAGAGCCCCTGCTTACAGGAGTTGCAGAAACTGATGTGCTGCCGTAGCACTACTCTTCCCTGTACCCCACTCATCACAGAGGACCTGGGTACACCATTCGATCAGAAAATCACTGTAGGATTGATGAAGCTGATGCATCTGCAGCTGCCTTCAGACATCCCCACTGATGTGTGCTGATGTCTATCATCATACTGTATCTTTTCCTCATGGTTCAAGTTTACATTACAGTAACTGGAGCTGCTTACAAGCCATTACGGCCTACTGCAAAAGGACTGTGAGAGGCCACATTTCTTCTCATGCTGAAGAAGTAAATTATGCTTGCAAGGTTTTCCATTTATGACTGTTTTTCTTTTTGTGTAGTATTTGTTCTAGAAGCACCTCTGATCATGTTTCACTTACAGGCTAAAATTAGAGAAATTTCAGGAATACACATCCTATCTCTAGAAAAATAGCAAAGAAAATTCCTCTGTCTTTTTCTTGCTCTGCTGTTCCCTTATGATTTAGGAAGTTAATTAATTTTCCAGTATCACCTGAAAATTCAGCAATAAGAGAGGATGGTTCTGGTGAAACTTCCTACTAGCAGTTTGAACTTCCTTTCTTCCTCTTCTAAAGCTAAGAAGGCCTTGTTCATCATGCATATGTTCAGCTCATACATGGGCTGAGGCTTCAGGCATATGATACCTCCTACATTTCTATCCAGGATCTTCTGGGTTTCTTCCCATTCTTGTGATCTGTAGAAGATCCAGGCAAGTGGGGGTATGAAATGTTTGACTTGGACTGCCCAGCTAGATTAAATGCTACAATTTTTGCTTGATATTTTAGATGTATTGAAGATCAAATCAAATCAAACAACAGATCTCAGCATAAATCAAGAAAACTTAATTGCATACTGCACTGAGTTCTACTTGCAGTACTGGCAGAGGATTATCTAGCTTATCAGTTGGAAAGGGTCACAGATGAGTTTTGCCAGACTTTCACTGCTTCAGATTAATAAATACAAATACCTGAGGAGCTTTACAAACAAAACCCGTGATGGCAACTGGACTAAAGTGAAAACTCAATGGACACTTCAAGAAACCAAACTTTAAATATAGGCACTTCAAATGCATGTTAAATGTTTGAAACTTTGCCAAGGTATTCGTGGAATTCTTGTTATGCAATCAACTCAGTACAATTATGCAAGTTGTGTATTGTCACATCCACCATTAGATGTCTCAGTACCCCTCAATTACTTCATAGAGTCAGCCATTATAGCTGTTCCAGTCACACAGGGTCATAATGCATAGCATATACCAGCTAACTTTTACACTGCTAAGATTTTACTATTTCCAGCAGGAACTGAGGATGTTCTACCTCTCTTAAAAAAAAAAAGGGGAAATCTGCACCTCCAGCTTGTATATGTTCAAGACTTAACCAGACACAGCCCTGAGTATCATTATCTAATCACACCTCCTCTGAGAAGGAGGTTGAATCAGAATCTAGAAGTCTGAATTTTATCTTGGTTCTATGAAAATTTGTTTCACCAACTAACATGAGAATAGATGACAGATTTATGGTGTTCAATATTTAAGGATCTTGCCATCATTTAAGCATCAAAGTGTTTTAGGATACTATGATCTGCTCTACATATAGGCAAGTGCTACAGAAATATGTACAATTTATTAGAGTCCTGTGGTATATAACATTCTCTGCGGTTTTACATCATAATAGGCAAGCTGATAAACTATGTTAGACCATGGGACAGTGAGGTGGATGGAACACTGACTGAATGGCTGGGCCCAGCCAGTTGTGTTTGGTGGCACAATGACTTGACATGAATGATGTACACCAGTGGTCAGTAATGGGTCCAATCTTGTTCAGCTTTTTCATCTTCATTAAAGTAGGGCTGGAAGAGGGTCATGAACACGGCCAGAGGACTGGAGCATGTCTTCTATGAGGAAAGGCTGAGAGGGTTTGGGTTGTTTGGCTTGGAGAAGAGAGGGCTCTAGGGAGATATTATTGCAGCCTTTCAATATATAAGAGGCTTATAGGAATGATGGAGATAGACTTTTTAAAAGGGCCTGTAGTGCCAAGACAAGGGGAAAGTGGTTTAAACTGAAAGAGGAAAATTCAAACTGGACATAAGAAAGTAATTGTTTTACAAGGAGGATGGTGAAACACAGGAGCAGATTGCTCAGAGTAGTTTCATTATCATTGAAAATGTTCAAACTCAGGTGGGACAGGGCTCTCAGCAACTTGATCTAGTGGAAGACGTCCATGCCCATGGCAGGGTGGGGCTTGGAACTAGAAAATCTCCAAAGGGTCCTTCAAACCCAAACCATTCTATGACACTGTGATTTTATTAATAATTGGAAGATTAGGCACCCTCCATATCTTTGCAAATACAAAACAGGGAGGAGTGGCTGATACACAAGGTTGTTCTGGCATCTGGAGGGACCTGGACAGGCTGGAGAAATGGGCTTCAGGAAATTCAGCCAAGTGAAATACCAAAGCAGATGGTCTTTGTGGTGTGGAAGCATACCATAGCTAACACGGGGCTATAGGAGGTTACTCTTGCAGCCCATGGATGGTGGTGTTGGTGCTCACCACAGTGGAGATGAAATGCAAAATAGCTGTGGGGTGCCAAGTCCAGGGCACTATGCCCATAGTCCAGGGATGTGCAGCACCACAACACCCTGGCACCGGGTCCATATTTGAAGCCATGCTCTTTCTCTGCAGCAGTCCTCATGTCCTTAGCAAACCTCTTCTATGACCTTGCAAACCTCTGGTGTGGGAGGAGACAGAGTGACTATGGGGATCATTAGAAATGCTACTAAAACAGATGTCTTGGTGATGTGCATTACCACTGGTGACTACTGAAGGAACTTGCTGCCCATGTGGAGGCTCTGAGCACAGGACATGCCACAAATCAGTGACTGCTGAGGGATAGGAAAGTCTCTAGATAAGCACTGTTGATGGTGGTTGGATAAATTGCTGAATCCTCCAGCTTCAGACAGTGAACCAAAGAAGCATCGCATATACCAAGATACTCATCTGCAGGTGCTGGGAAAGCAGATCTTGTCAGAGAGTGGTCCAGCCTCTCCTGGAGCCTCTCATCTCATGGATGAGGAGAGACAGAGGAGCTTGAGCCCCTTTATCTTTCCCTGCATTGTTAGTGCTTCTTTTCAATTCCATGTTTCACAAAAGGTGCAGAGAAGGTGAAAGACACAAGCCCTAAGCGCTGTGCCCTAAGAAGCATGAGGCTGGCTGTCATTACCCCACCAAATGAGCTGTGGGCCAGGAGAGGGCTCTCACTACAAGGACTTCATCTTGTCCACTGTTTGCCCTAGCAGCATCTGAAAGGGAGATGTTCTCTGTGTGTATCCCAGAGCTGCCAGAGCCTTCAAGAGCCAGCAGCTCTAAGAAGGCATGGCAGAACTTGCTCCACTGTGCTGCATCTCCAAGGAAATACAATTAAACAGCTTAGAAATTATCTGTACATTACAGTGCACAGCAAGAATATGTATGACAAAGCTGTTCCCATCTTCTGCAACACATTAGACCAAATGGCAAGGAAAGACAGCAAAGCCTTCTGGAAATTTCAAGGCCGTGCTTGAACTACCGAAGTGCTAGTAGTTTAAAAATAATAAAATAATAATTACAGAACATTCTAGACATTCTGAGCTTAAGTCTAAGACAACATCGCTTTACAGAAAATTTAACATGTCTATAGAATGTACTCGCTTTTAAACAGTGTTACCCAAGTATATGCCCAAATTCATGACCTCATTTGCCTATCGCAAAGTCAGCCTACTCCCATGCTGGGAAGAAGACCCATTTCCACTGACCTACACCTGCCTTCATGAGATAAAAGACGCTTAGGATACATTCTGAAGTGGAACTATTCCTCATACCAGTTTTCAAGTCTTGTCAAGGCAGTTCACATGGGAAAAGCAGTATGACTATCTTCAAAGGGAGAACTGTCTGTAAGCCAGATTCAAATACAAAATTCCAGATGCGACTTCTTCTTCTTGAAGATCTTCTTTCTTTCTGGAGGGAAGAAGATATTTTAATAGAAGAAAACCTCACTTTTTCAATCACTTATTTATTTAGACAGAGAACTGTTCAGGGAACTGTTGGGGTATTTTGCTATGTTTTTCACAAAGATTCACTCTGCAATAAATAAAGAAGGCTAAGAAGGTAAAAGCTTCAAGAAACCTTACAGTTCAACAGAAAAAAAACCCAAAAAACCAACATCAAACCTAAAACACTTAGCTATATTTGGCAGTTGATAGTTCAGTGCTGGCGACTTCCTAATTGCCTCTGTGAGGAGCAGTTCTGCAGCAAAGTTTGGTAATTAGGAACCCATGTCATATTTTAAAAATATTTCTGAAAACATACACCTTAGGAAGCAAGATGACAGAAGTTGAAAGTCTCCCAGTCAAAAAAGATTATATCCATCAACAACATATCTTATGTGATTCTAGAATGAAAGAGTCACAGAGCTCCATAGGCAAAGCTATGAACTACCTGATGTGCAAAAGCAAATACCCTCCTGTTGTTTTTGGATCACTCTCTTTATCCTAGTACTGAAGGTTTAGATGCAAACTTTTGTCAGCCCTGGTAATCCCTCTCTTGGCCAAGTCAGATTTTGATCTTACCACCTCAAGAATAAAGCATTCTTTAGGTATTACCTGCAGGAGACACAGAACAGAGCAATAAGGAAGTGCCAAGAATGGTGCAACATGTCAAGACCAGGCGCATGTTATCATGATGACTATTCTGTGCAATCCTTCTGGTCCTATTTGTTGAAAGACACTACAATTCCCTACACCTTAAAAACTAGGGCCTCAGCAGGGTGGGGCAGCACTGCACACCAACCATTCTTTTGCTCTAAATCATGTAAATTTATCTCTGAGGTTGTTGCCCTGTGGTTGTATGCTCTCCACAAATGCTACAGAATAATAATCTGATAAAATAGAGGTGTGCCAGTGCACTACTTGTGACTGCCAGGCCTTGATAATTAACATGGTTAATTGTTCTGTAACTGTTTATAGTAATACTGACTAATAGTAACAGTAGTATGGCACCATTAATGCATGTGTATAAAGTTTCAGGTCCATTGAGTTTGAAACAGATTTCTCTCAATCACTGACAGAAACTTCCTTAGAGGCCAGTCATTGGATTTAGGACAGAATGGTAATAAAAAGTTACAGGAATTGTATCTGTATCTATATTTTTTTAACAGTTTGGGTTAGAAAGGATTGTAAAAGGCCACCTAGTCCAAGACCTCTGCAATGAGTATCTCCAACTACACCAGGTTGCTCAGACTCCCATCCAGCCTGACCTTGAACTGAGCCTTGAATGAGGCACCATCTCTGAAATACTCTTCTTCTACTCTGTCAATGTGCACTGGGACATGAACATAGGGCAGAGAGCAGAAGAGGGGGAAAATAAGAGTGAGAACCACTCTTAGCAGAGGGAACACCAAGGTTGAAGAACAGTGAGGTGGAGACCATCCATGACACACCAGCAGATATTCACAATTAAGTCCTGTGCTGGACTCACCACTTAAAAAGGGGGGGGGGGGGGAAATGAGGAGGGACAAGCAGCAGAGAGGAGCTTTTATGGACATACTGTACACTTACCCATGCCAGCAAGCTGCTGGTGGGGAGGAGTCGGGAGTGAATTTGAGCTTGGGAACTGGGACAGAAAAGGTGATAATCTTTTTGTTCTCACTGCACAAAAATACTTGAATTGGTTTAAATTAGTTTTCTCCAAGTCAAGTCTGTTTTGCTTGTGACAATATCCCCGTTTTTATTTAAAACTATAAATAAATTATAAGTTACCAAGTCTTTAAGCTTCATTAGGGAGTTTGTGAAAAATAGTATTCGTTCATAAGAAATAATCTGTATCTACAAGACTGCATGCTAGTCATTGAGACATTAATTTCAGGTGGTTAGTGTTAAGTTAATCCTGCTTATGAAGGCCATTATAAGCAGGAGATTTATTTGACTGAGGTAAAATGATAATGACAAAAAAAAAAAGATTTTTCACATTTGCAGGAAATGAGGAATATGCTTTCTAAAATAAAATTCTTATTATCTGAAGTTATCAAAACAGATTTTAAAGCAACAAAGCAATAATCCACAACATTATTCTAGTTATTCTCTCAGCATTTATTTGAAATAACAATACTTTCCATGATATAGTTTATACATTAAGCAGTAGGGAATTGTCTTCATTTCACATCATCCAGTACTGAAGTGGCACATTCGAAGCAGCACATTAAACCTCTGATAGAGTCTGTACAATTTAGATAAATAGAACTCTGGATAACTAAACTAACAGAACTTCTGCAACTGTTACCAAAAGAATGCCAAGAAGCTAGGCACAGCACTGTACACACCAAGTGCAGGAAGGAG
Source organism: Aleadryas rufinucha (assembly GCA_013397815.1). Classification (NCBI taxonomy): domain Eukaryota; kingdom Metazoa; phylum Chordata; class Aves; order Passeriformes; genus Aleadryas; species Aleadryas rufinucha. The sequence continues at coordinate 335,194 of VZTH01019345.1, read as the reverse complement.
GAACACAGGAGTACCAACTAAACAGATGGGAAATGTTTTTGCATATACAGCCACATGTCTTTCGCTGCTCAACAAAAAAATAACATGTTTTATTTTGTCCTCATTGAGGAGAGAGTATGCACAAATGATGTTCAAAGAACACATGGCAGACAGAAACAAATGAAGTGAGGGTTGTGTTTGGTTGGTTACTGTATTCCTCAGTGAATGAGTTTACAAAGGATATCTGGTGCTTAAGCAGCAAGGTTTTGTGCCAAGACTTGACAAGAAACATTAAATAAATGCCAGTTTTATTCCCCATCTTGCCCATTTACTGGCATTTTGGTGAGCATGCTAAAAGTTCCTGAAGGGCAAATTCAGGTGGTTTGTGGTCCAACATTTCTACTACAGGAATCCCCATTTCATAGCTTACAGCTTACCTCTGGAGGGAAATAGGCCTTTTAACAATAATTAAGAATATAAAACATAGCAGAGAGCAGCAGGACACACAGTACAGTGGTTTACTTTCTGAGAAGCCAGAGGATCTACACTTATGCTCTCTCTGTGAGAACAGCCAGCCAGTTTGGTTGGAAGATACAATTCTTGTTAGTCAATGTTAGACCTGTGTGAACTGTATCATTAGGAAGGGAAAGATGGAATGGCAAGAACTTTTCCCTCTTTTTATAGAGAACTAAGACTGAAAAGGTAATACGATGGTGATAGGCATTATCTTCCCAACACCACCTTCACTTCCTGCTACTTCACTATGAATTACCTGCTTTGCTTGCCATCATCTTCCCCGTTTCATCTCACTAATGGCTCTGGTTACTACCAGGCCAGCACAGTCAATAAACTAATCCACGCTATGCTGGCTCAGAAGATACAACGCATCACCACCACATAGTATGACAACACGTAAACCAAAGATGCTCATTAGGAATCAATAACTCTAACCACTGCAGTTTGCACTTGTAAGGTGTAAGAAGCAGCATTTTGAAAGCAGTGGTACTGACACAGCTATCTGTGTCAGAGGTGGTGGATCAGCATTCCTAATTGGGTAATGGAACCAGAATATCGACATAATTGATGGGGAAGAAACCTGACTGGCCATGAAGCATCCCCTCATACCAGTTTTCATCAATCTGGTTAGTGAGGGTAATAATATCACCCTCTTTAAATCCCAGCTCCCCTTCATTCTCTGGTTCAAAGTCATACAGAGCTCGGCAGCATGGCTGATCCATGTGAACACCTGGGGAGAAGAGACACAGAAACAACATGCTTAAACATCTCAACACGTAAGAGTACCCATTCTACCACTGTGCCTATGACAGATTTTGCTGTTTCTGGTATCACTCATATTCTGATGACAGCTCTTCAATAATATCTATATTTGGGCTGCCAAACTTCTTTAGAAGACAACCATTAGCTTCTGACAGTCTTCAGTTACTGTAAGTGCTTGCTGGTAAAACTCTGAGAATCCCAAAAGAACCAAGCTTTAGTCAAGCCCACACCTGAAAGCTATGATCAATTTGGAATCTAATTTTTATCTGTTTATAAAACACAAAAAATTAAGCAAAAGCCCTAACGTATTTCCAGCTTTACTGGCAAAGAGATGCTTTATTTACCTCAGGTAAGTAGTGTAAGTGGTAACTTAAAACAACAGTGATGACGTAACTGTGTGTTTGCCCAAATTAGTATATATTTGGAATATATACTAATATGCTCCTAATAAAGGAGCATATTAGTATATGCTCCTAATCCTCGGAATTTTAGTATCATGTTTCCAAAGACTTTTATTCCCCATTTCCACAAAACACTTTATTGCGGGGCCATCAGGATAGATTCAGAAAAAGTTTGAAATTGAGAGCTTTCTAATATGCTAGATCACGAACATCTGACTATAAACTCTTTAGAATGGCTAATGATACTATTATAAGTCATTAGTTTGATGGCATTTTCCTGCGTTACACGAAACTAAAAAATATCCTCCCTCTTCCCTACCCCTGAAGTCTCTACAGCTTCAAGCCAACCAAATCCAAAATTGTTACTGGTGAAAATATTTAGGATTTAGCAGCACTGAATTGTAAGAAATCATATTCCCACCTGAATTTCCATAGTGAAAGTTCATGCACTTCAGTAGTCTGAATGAAACAACACATGCCACTTCACCATAATGATAGTTCTAAGAATACGTATTCTACTTCTTCGTGTATACAGGCCTTAAGATGTGTTAGTTTCAGATTCAAACATTTTGCATATTCATTTTGAACACACACTCTGGATAGAAGGCCCATGCTTGAGTTATTTTAGGACAAAAGTTTTCCATTTCTATAGACCTCAATAGAGCAAGTTTCTCAAATACCAGATTTAATTTATTACATTCTACAATGAAAGCTTATTTCTTTTCTTTACATATCTCTCACAGTGTATTTTGGTTTCTTTGTCATGAAGACTACTGTGCTGACATCAACAAGCCTTACAGCATGTTTGCTATCCTCATTGCTACCAGCTGAAATTTAGAAGAATTAGCAAATTAACTCTTTGAATTAATCACCCCAAACATACATTCCAGAATTTGCAAAGAAGGCATTCCTCTGAAACCAATAAACACTTCAAAAAAAAGAACTCCTATTGAAGAAAATGCTAAACACTTCTCTCTGAAGAGGGAAGTATAAATGCTGGAGAGATACATGAACATCAGTCTGCACTGCCTTAGCACAGACAAGTGTTCATGACACTACAAAAAAGGAGTGAAGAAGAATATTACTGGTGGAATGAGAGGAGCTCCGGCATACAAGACTCAAGCCACACTCATGCACAGGGAATCTCTATTAAATCCTTCTCCTTGCTAGCATAGTGAGGAGATTGATCGGAGTTTGCAAGATTGTGTAAGTTAACTTCCAGATGCCGGTGCCAAATGGAGATACTGTTCCTGTCTATATGTGGGAGAAAATCAAACTTCCACATCAGGAGGTGATGGAAAGAAAGGAAATCCTGGCTAAAGATCTAGTGAAAAAAAATCCAGTCTTGCAAGGTAGAATGTGATAGCAATTGCCACTGAGGTAAACTAAGGAATAACTGAGATGAGGGTCTCGACAGAGGCCAGCCCTCACCATAACATGGGATAACAGATCATTATCGTGTAAGAAACAAATAATAAGCCTTCCATGGGATGTGCTGATATTAAATAAACACTTCATTAAGATAGTAATTATGCACACTCATACTGATGCTTAATCTTGCTTGTGCTGCTCCCACTTGGACAAAGAAAATAGCTCATATAGCTTAGTTTTCCTTTTCAGTTATTTTTACTTTCAGGCTCATTGTGTTCTAATACCTGGTTTTAAACAGCAGGATATGGTTATGGTGGTCTGGCAGGCCTCAGGTTTCTGCATTTTCATGGAAAACTTTCAATTTTTATTTTGGTTTTCTAAATACCTATATTGTAAAGATCTGTACTCCAAGGTAAGCTTCTAGAATAAAGGAAATTTTTGACCAAAAGACACATTTAAAGCAATGGATCTCTGTTCTCCTGCCTGGATATGAACACTTTACAAAGAAACAACAGTTTAGACATCTCTCTCCTATATACTATCCCCATTCTCATTTTTGCTCATGGAAGAACTATCTCCAGAAGAAAGCATGCAACTTCTGCATTGACACAAAACGTCAGACAGAGCTGGTTTCCCTGCTCACATTGTTACTGACATTACCTGATGGTTTGGGTGTGGTGGCATGGGATATTCCTCCATTGTGCTGTGTATTGTCACCAGTTGAGAAATCCAGGCTCATACGGGGTTTGGGCTGGTATTCTCGCCTGGGCTGAGATGATGCCTCTTTTATTCTGCCAAAACATGAAATTAAATGTCAAGAGTTAGTATCTTGTTAGCAGATGAGATGCACCAAATACCTTTATTTCCAAGGCTGAAGTTCTCATCCACCAATCATCCATAGTAAACGAGTTCTGTCATTTGGAGTAGTTTTTTTTGCTTACAATAGTAGTTTAAATTACTAAAACCAGCTGATGCGACTGTGCCATGAAGTTGTTAATTTTTTCATTCCTTTTAGAAACCTAGCAGTTTGTCTGTCTTCCTTTTGCGTAACAAAAACAAAGAGCTCATAATAAAGAAAAATTTGTTACCTGACTATTAATGTTTACAAAAGGGCTTTACAAACACCTCTGTCCCAATTTTCGTACGATTTTTTGCTTCTAGTCCTGGCAAGCATTAACTATTCAGTTGATTGATGCCAACTCTTATCATTTTGTACGAAGACTCTGTGGGAATGTACTGACTTCATTTGCAGACTTGGTTAATTTGCTATTTGGAATACTTGTTCCACAAAGGGACAAAAGTCTAGTCTTCCTGACTCTCAAAATAACCACTTATTATCATTCATTTCAACTTATTCTTCTAACTGAGAAATCTAGAATTTCTAGAGAAGGGTACATTTACATATTCCAGGGTAAAATACAAGGAAGGGATGAACAGAATCAGAGCAGTTTATGCAGAATAACTACCACATGTATTTCTAATTCCACATATGAAAGATCATTTAATATGTGTTTAAAAGACAAGTTGGTTTCTGTAATCTTTTCTATATCTGCCCTAGACTTGCTGTTGGTACCACATTTTGATTTATCTATTGAAAAGATCTGCATCTAACTTAATGACTTTTGATCCTGATAACTAGGTTTTCCTCACCATCCAAAATACTATTATAAGTCAGCCCTTAGAGAGTGCTTTTCTTTCACATTAAAAAAACCAAACCCATAAGTAAATTAAAAGCTTAAGTAATTGAAGTTGTCAAAATAAATAAAAAGCCTTTGCTGTGTTTAACTCATTAACAGAAGTTACTTTTTCAAGACAGTAAAATTTTCAAGAAATACTTAAACTAGTTCTGTTACACTTAATGCTTTCCCGAAACAAATACCATTTTTTCAGGTTATGAACTATAAGGTGACAGTCCTAGTGACTTGCTAAAAATTACCCAAAAGCTCAGAGTGAGCCATGTTTCTTAAGAAAAGAAATATCTCCAAGGAAACCATTCCTGCTTCCCAGCTGCTCTGTCATGATACTGTGTTGGGAAAACTGCATCCTCATTTCATTTGGTAAAAAAGGGAGTTTAAAATAGTCTTTGCTGACCTTCCAGTTTTTATTAATTTTACTGAAAGTTTCCCAATGTTCACCAAGCTCCTAATGTTTCCCAGTTCCTGGAATCATGGTATTTTAAGGAAGTTTATGCCTTCCATTAATGTATAGAAAAAGAATTAAATTCTTGCACTTGTACTTCCTGAAGAAAGTCTCGAAGTCTAATCTAAACAGCCCAGAAAAAATAGAAGACAAGAGCATTTTAAAATTTTTCATAGTTTTTGCAGTCTAACTCATAATTTTTAAAAACTCTTTTGTGAATATTTTACACAGGACAGTGTTAGTAGTTATAAGACATTGTCCATGCCAGAAACCAGCATGAACAGGTTCCATTCACTCTTTTAAAAAAGGTACCTAGAAAATGGGCAGTATGTGCTGTAGACATCACTGACAGTGAACAGTAAAAAATTTGCTCAGCTCAAAAGTCAAGTATCATTTATTTTCTGGTCCATATAGTCAAAAAAAGAACCCCAAACCCTAGGGGTTATGCATTACTTGCTACCTGCCTATTACCAGCAGGGAAAGACTAGTAGTTCAGATAGTAACAGCTCTACATTCCTGACTCATCTCTGGCGTGAACACATCACAGCGCTCAATTGGTGTCCAGTGATGTGGATAAAGAATGATTTAGCCAGCTGCCTCTTTACCATTAGGGATGTAAAAGATTTACTTCAACTGAATTAACATAGCATTCTGATGCAGGGGCCTTGAAAAGCTAAAATCATTCACAGCTGAAACTTAAAGGAAAAATACTGTCCAGTTAGCAGAAATTTTAAAAGGGCAGAGGATCATCTGAACTGATACAGGAAGAGAAATCTATTGAAGAGAGAGGTATGTCCACTTAACGGCATAATTTATGGACTACAGGATAAACCACCTGTTCCTGAGGAATTTTTAATGCTTCTGTAAAGAAAGTGGATTGCAGAATTCTTTTGCAAGTGCTAAAAATTGTTTTGTTAGCTGTTTAGACAGTACTGCAAACTGTATCCAGGAACATTCAGCTGGACAGCCTGTCTACCAAAACAAGTGCTGCTGCTAGTCACAAAGATTTTAAGACTTAGACCTGAATGAGGTTTTCAGGATGCATGCTCTGAGAAAATTAATACTGACAGACCCAGCAGTATTAGCAACTTGATCCATACTAATGACATCAGAAAACAGCTGCCTTTGCACAGTATGTGAACATTATCTCCTCTTGGGAATTATATCCAGCTTTTAGGGGATGGAAGAGGTAAACTAAGTTAAGTCTTGTATCAAGTTTGATCTGATAATAGGAGGAGTATTAAATAAAGTGGTAAATAATGAGGGTGTCAATACCTAGCTCAGGAAGATCTCCAGTAGACAATAATGCAACAAGATACTATTTTTCAAAATAAACTTTTAATATCTTCTTTCAGAATGAGCACACTTTGTGAATACATGCACAAACAGTAAAGAATCTGAAGTTGCAAGTCTCACTGAATTCAGTATTTATAAACACCTACTTTCAGTTAACTCACATTTAACAGCCTTACTGAGCTGAGGTGCTTTCCTGAACTCATACTCAGACACAGATGCATCTCCAAAACATTTAAACCTCAGCTTGCAATCATCTAAGGAAATGGCCCTTGTTTTCATAAATATACAAGTACCAAGTCGAGAAAGAAAACAGAGTTGCATTCTACACATAGGTTTTCTACCTCTGCAAAACTAACAAACTGTTCAAGAAACTTACAAAAAGTGCATTACCTATCTTCCAGCTTAGAAGTAACTCTCTGTAGGATCTGTGTGGCCTGCTTGTGGTACTCCAGCTGGGCTTGCACAAGAGCAGAAAGCTGGCTCACTTGTTCAATCTGAGGATTAACATTAAAACATCAAATCTTAGGTGAATACTAACAGCTCAGGCAACAGAGAATAAAGACCACTGTCCACTGCAAAGGCAGTTTTACTTATCTCTCTAAAAACTTGATTCATCTTTGTCGTTAGCAGTAAATATTTACATATCAGTCTTTATTCATTACCACATCTGGTTATGACCTGATCTGGAATGGTAACTGCAACTCTTCTCTGCTGATCATCTCTCCATGGCTGATTTGTATGAACAGCAGCCTACAGACCTACCACATTCAGCAAACACTATGAAAGTTAAAACGAGACTGTAATGAGAGTATAATACACCTTCTCCCTCCCTGTCTTTGAAGGGTGCAGAACCATAGGGACTATCATCATGCTTCTGCTGTATTCTGTCCTTTGAAGCAGACCAAACCAGAAAGATACTACATACTCTGAGATGCAGAATACCTGTAGTGAAGGCAGAGAGCATTCCACTTCATGAGGGAAAAAACACCCCACCTTGTGGGCAGCACAAGTGCTAGCAGTTTCCATCGCGTACAATGCCGCAATGGTGTAATGTTGCCCAGCATTGTCTGCACACATGGGGATGGATGTTACTACAAGGATTAAAACTACAAACTTGTTACATTTCTTTCATTTCAGTGCAGCTATATCTAATTCCTATTCAAATATTAAGTTCTATCTGCAAATATTTTCAGGTTTGTTATAGCTCCTGTACTGCAATCTGGTAACAAAATGAGGAGTTAGATAAAGTGTGTACTTAAATCAAGTAATTCAGATCAACAGAAATCCTTAATTTTCTTTGACTACATATTCTACAAGACAGATGTCAGCTGACATGTTATAGAGATGCTTTTTCTTGCTTCATTTTACAATTTCAAGATTAATTATAAATAGAACATTAGATAAACCTAGTAGAGGCTCAATCCTAACTAGTCTATAAGCAAAACATATTCTGCAGAGTCAGATAGAGACAGCCACAGTAACTTTGAGTATTCTATTCACCACTGCATCTGATTACAGCAGACACCATGGGGTTGTGGGTTCATAACTTCTGATCTTTACAATCCTCTCAGCAGCCCACAAACTTGAGCAAAAGCCTTGGCACAAACCCTATAACCACAGGTAAAAGTAATTAGCTATATTTACATAATTCTAAGAAAGAAAGTTTTGTAATGCTTTGCAGTTAGGAAGCACAATGATGCTACAGAGGACTTCTGTTCTTTAACTCAGTTAGCTACAAAATACCTAAGAAATTGGTCCTACATGAACATGCTGTACATTACTGCAGCTTCTGACCCTCTCACTGTCTCCAACAAGGAGGAAAGTGCTTCCACTATCTTTCTATGGCTCTGGTCAAAGATTGACAAGGGTTATCTCACATCCATCTCCAGAAGGTTGAACATGCTTGACTCAGCAATTTCTTTTGATTCATCAAATTTCTCCAGAGCTTGACGAAGTTCTTCATCAGGGAGCTTGCCCTGTCTTTTCTTCTTGTAATCAAAATCCAGGCGTCGACCCTCCATTTTCTTCAGGTGATGCTAAAAAACAAAACACCACAAATGCAAGCACAGTATAAAGGATTTTCCCTGATACTGCATTGTAAGCAGGTAGTCCATGCACACTTGCAAGCATACGCTGTTTGTTGTCTATCAACCCTTCCCCAGAGGAGATAAATACAGAATAATGAAGTAAGTGGATTTATGTATCATTTAAGAAGAAATTATCTAAATGACAGACCAACTCTAATAAAAGGCCATGCAGAATGGACAACTTCAATTGCCATCTGTATTAAAGATATGCAGGTTTCTTGCTCTTTAACTCTAATGCAGAATTACCTGAACATTATGGTTTTTTCCCTTCAGGAGAAAATTCTTTTAAAAGAATGACTTAGTACACTTTTGTCTGTGTAACAGCACTCATAAACAAAGCAACACAGAAAATATGTTTAATCATTTCTATCAGACCACTACATTATCTCAGTATTATCTTATACTGAAGATTTTCTCGATTGTTAACTGAGGTAACATTTAAGTTCATCTGTTTAGCAGCTGCCATGTTCAACTGGCCAAAAGTTAATGCCACGAGCATGCCATGATTACTTGAGGTGTTTACTTTCTCTCAGACAAATCAATTTGTCATCCACTGTGATATTTATAACTATCAATTTTCTAAATTATATCAAACAGTCCAAGATACCTTTCATCCACATATATCTAACAGTATGAAAGCCTTACTGAGCTGAGAAGAGCAGCTACTTATGCAGATAAGCATTTGCCATACACTAGAAAGTGGAATGTAAACATCAGTACATCTGTTTTGTGAAATGAGCTTTCAAATGGTAAGATTAGTGCACTATGTTTGTGCCTGCATAAGACTGAAAATTCTACCATCAAAAAATGTTCAAATTTTGATCTTTCCCTTTCTAAACCATCAACAAGAGACACAGAACTGAAACGTAAAATTTAAACCAAAGGATACAAAAATCAGGTCTCTTCAAACCTGAGTGCCCCATTCTAAACTACACAAGTAACAAAAATTCTGAATATATAGACAGTCCACACATTTGGCATTATTAAAATACTGCATTGAGGGCAATACCTGTATCTCTCTTAGATCTTTGTCGTGGAGATTCTGAAGTGGGTCAATGAAGTTTTGCTTCACTTCCATGTCTAAAGAGTCCTTGACTTCAGAAAGCTCCTTCATAGCTTCTCCCACATCAACAAGTGCTGGTCCTGAAAGAAAAGATGCAGTTTATCTCAAAATAACTTAGTTTTGAATCACCATAGAATGAAACTGAGTTATGGAAACTTCAGGGAAACTTCAGTTAGTATTTCTTTTAAGTCTCAAGTCTGGGAAAGAAACAGAGGATGATGCACTGTATGAAAGAGCAATATAGATTTTACACCCCTGCAGCCACCAGAGTTCATGCCTTGTAATACAGCTGAATTTGTGGTTCCATGCTGTGTCAAGACAGCTTCCTCCACATTCCTTGTTGTCCACTCATTCCTCACTCTCTTGAAACAAACATGCTAGAATAGAATTAACTGTATTTACTCAGTGGCACCATCACCACACAGCATTAAAAAATTGTTTTAATTAAAGTCTAGGTCTCCCCATTTCTATCATTGAGACTTGTGGCAGTAGCAAATGTAAAAATTCTTAATGATTTTTTTTTAATGAAAAGATTGGGTTTTTAAATGAAAGGTTTTTTTGATGAGACTATAGACTTCATAGTACTACTACATTTGGGAGGTCCACTACATAGACTACTCAAGTGTAGGTGTATGAAACTCTAAAACTTCAATAACCCTAATTAGCTGCCTTTTGAGATTTCCTCCAAGATTGACTTGAGAGCCGCAAAAATTACTACTCTGTTTTACTTCCTCTGCATAAGAAGAAAAGCAAGAAGCTCAAACATACCTTCCTGGTTTGAGATATAGGTTAGGAATAAAAAAAAATCCACTTTCAAAGAATACGAAGGGTCTGAAAACCAAAATATGTGAGAAATCAGAAGGAGCTTTGTCTCCCAAGCAGTGGATGCCAGCAATGCACTGTGAAATGAGACAGCCTTCCAGATTTGGACAAAGAGTGACAAATAGCCAAAACAGCTGCTATTAGTTAAGAATGTGAAAATAATTGCTGTATCTATTCTGCTGCATGCTAGTGCAGTTATCACAGAATATACAGCAATTTGCAAAAACTAGACTATATTAGTTCATTTTCCTTTTAAAAATGTGTTTGAAACTTAGCAAATGAGAGGCAACCAATTAAATAAAAAAATCAGTAGTATTTTGCACAAATCAAACTACATCTGTCAAGCTAACTAGTGAATTACATAAAACAAGTAAGAAAGTACTTTTTCCATTCCAAATGTCAGGAAAACAACTTTATGATGGTTCAAATAGAGAATAGGAGTTTCACAGTCCCATTTGAGGGTCCTGTGTGTTGTCATGTAAAAATGGCCACAGAGAAGTCCACACAAACAAGATGGAAAGACAAAGTATGCTGTTGTGAATGCCATCTTTTTATAATCAGAACTCTACTGCTGAAGATAGTTCTAAGAGTCAGTTCAACATTTGTAACTCAGCTGTAAACTCATTTGGGCTTGGAGGGAGGAGCAGTTAACAGATAAGACAGGAGTGTTCACTAGTGCCTTAAAATGTGGAATTTGGTCAGAAAAAAAGGCCAAAGCCTATTAAAAATCTATTAGTTTCTATTCCTTGACTGCAGTAAAGACAATAACAGTTTAAGGATTCTGAGGTCAAAGGGGCTTTGTTCTATATATGCATAGACAATAACACAATTTCTGTACATGTACATATTTCATCCCAACACAGTCACAGTATCACAATTTATGACAGAGAGCTAAAGCCTATCTGGATACAGGTCCAAATGGAAACAACTTGACTTTCATTTATGACGCAAAATTCTCTAGTCCAAATCTTCAAAAGACACTCAAAACAGGCCTAGACCAACCTTAAAGGAAAAGTCTGAAGAAGCAGAACTCTAATGCTTCTTGCAGAAGTTCTTCCTCTATAAGAGTTCAGCCCTTTTATAATGAAAGCTATATGAAATTTTACTACCATTTTTATTGCATTATAATGGAAAAGGAAGTAAACAAGTTACCAAAGTTGCATTCTTCACCAAGTTCTCTGCCAAATTTCAGCATCGCATCTGCCAGCAAAGCTTCTGCTTGAGGGTAGCCTGGTCCCTTTTCCTGGCCTCGAATTTTTGACATAGTGTTGATCATGCTGAGTTTAGCTCTAGAAGCTGAAGAAGGCAAGTGACAGAGGTTACAAACATGCAATTGTTTGTCTACACAGGCATAAATGCATTATTGTGTTTAACTTTATCTGAGCAACTTAAAATGTATTTTAAAGACACTATGTAAGTTTAGGACTAAGCCCTGTTTTTCATTAATTCTTTTTAGAGCAGAGGAATTAGATGTTGTTGGTCATTACCATTTTTATTTTGCTGGTAGGCTAGAGAGGAGTCTCTGTCCTGAACTTTTAAGTCAAAGCTTTCCTTGAAATGACTTGGATAGAAGTGAGCCCAGGAACACTCCCAAGATAGCATGTTTGACACATGACAGAGAAAAAAATCTTTAACATATCTCCAAGTTCTTCTTTATCTTAAAATCCCTAGGTACCAGATGGATGCCAGATTGAGCCAGCCTTCCCCTCAAGGAAAAGTCCAGACTAGGTACACTCAAGATTAAATTGTGGTATCCCCCATTTTTTAAATGTTTCAAAGTTTTTCTCTTGTAGAATTTTAGAGAAAGCCTATGTCCCCAAACATAATGTGCAGCAACCTTTGCAACACTTTTTGCTATTTATTGGGATTTAGGGAAACTCCTACTTCAATAAGGTTTTCAACTGTACTTTAGTTTGCATTTTATTTCAGACACACAACTGAAGATCAAAAGAAAGGATGCAAATATCATAACTGATGAAAACAAAAACAGCAAACATAAAAGAACTAATCTGTTTGCTGATGTGCTTTAGTGAGTTTTTGCAACAACAGCATGTGAATGGCCTGAAGAGAGTGAATTAATTAATGCCATTTGGCTTCAAATTTTGCCAGCTAAATCCTACTGCCAGCAATGTGGACTCAGAGCATGTTTCTTAACTACATTATTGTTTGTGCTACTGGAGGGCAGCTATGAATACCTCTACCTTCCCCCTTGCAAACACTTGGCTTTATAAGGTGCTCTTAAAAGTTAGTATTTCTGTTTACAAAACATTAGTAGTTCACACTGTTGTGTGCTGATTTCATTGGTCAAAACCCAGCCTTGCACACATTATTGCAGCAAAACAAAATATTAGCAGACTGGACTGAACAAATGTTTTTCATATATTTATTGGTAAAAGTGTGTATCAAGAGAGAATTCTTGTTGAGTATGTTTCACTTTGCAGCTTCTGTATCTGTTCACACGGATACAGGGATGGAAACAGACACAGGAAAATCAGGCAAGTCTCACAGTACTTATTTTGCCTGAGAAGCAGCTATGAAAGGGCAACATATTTTTAACATTTAGTGATTATGTTTTTGTTAGTTTTCCCATTACCCTTGAGTGCCATCAGATTATGCTTTTCAACATCCGAATTTCTTGATGCCTTCTGTTTCTACCCACTACAAAACTACAGTCAGCAGACTTGCTGACTATTCAGTAGAAGAAACTGCATTTTAACAAAGTTAAATGTCATTGAAATGATGGTAGGAATGAGAAAATACAGAAGCACAAAAGAAACTAAGGCACAATCAAGATTAGTTGGAGGAATGGAGGCAGCAAGCTGAATTAAATCAGGAACAAATGGGAGTATTTTCAAAAATTAAAGAAAGAAATGTAACAGGGAATATAAAAAATTGAATTGGCTATATTTTGGACAGCAAGGTAAGCGTAGAAAGCAAAAGTCAGACAATGAGGCATACTTTTTTAATTGATGTTTCAAAGCACCATGGACACAGGTGATCTGTAGTATCACAGTACTATGTTATCCAAGTGTTTTCCAGGTACATCTTGTCCATCAAGGAATGTGTGTTACATCCCAACTCCTCTTCTTCCTACCAAACCCAGGTAAACTTTTAATCTTTAAAATACTGCTGTTTGATGGTTTGTTTCCTATTTGTGGATTCTTTTGTTTTGGTTTGGTTTGGTTTTTTTTCATTAAATTCCCTCCCTTTCCCAAAGTAATATTCCTAATTTTTATGAAAGTGAGAAAGAAAATGGGAAATACTGAAAATTGGCATTTTTGGTGACCTGCGTAAAAGGTAATATAGTTGTTGCGAGAATTTTAAAAAAGAAAAATTTTTATTTTATTGAAAAAATAAATTACAATTCTTCTCACTATAGGGAGCCCTTTTGCAACTGACATAAAACAATCTAAGACCAGGTGAGTACTGAAAAGATTTAGTTCTCCTTTCCTCTTACTTATAGAATGAGTAACATGATCTCATTATATAGGCACAAAAGTACGTCTTTCTCCTGCCTATTACAATTTTAATTTTTTGATTCTACTTGGACATGCCACAAACAGATGAAGGGATATGTAGCTAGACTATGGAAACTGTTCTTTCATGCAGCACTGCAAATTTACATCTGCCTGAAGTGCCTGAAATCACACCCTTAGCTACTTGCAGAAATTTTGCTCTCTGCTTTTGCTGTGAGCCTGTTTCATGATTCACAGCAATCATGACCACTCAGCTGTGTCAGGAAGGCAGTCAGAGAAGCACTGAACAGCCAGGGCTTAATACTCAGTCTAAGCAGTGTTGCTTAACAGCAGTTTGACAGCAGTTAACAATTTTATCACTATCCCCATAATGTCTGCCAATCCTGTTGCTTTTCCCGCAGAGTACTTTCTTACGATGAACAATGAAGCTGTGGACTCAAATCACACAGAATTTCATCTGCTGACATAGAAACTGTTCTAGTCATCATTATTTTCTCTCTAGCAGTTCTTGAACCTGTAAATACTGCTCCTCCTTTTTGTTTTTTTCAATCCATTGTCAGCATCACCAAAATATTCTCTTCTCTTCTCTGGTCTAACATAAAAATATCACTCATTAATCTGTACCAGCAATAGTCCTTCAGCATACCACACTGGAGTTGAAATATTTAACAGCAGTTCAAATTTATTTCCAGCTATTAAGGATAAAATTTTTCAGTGTGAATAACAGAATTTTGTCTGTAGTTCCATAAAACTCTAAGATACTTATGGTAGATAGAGGGCCTAATTTTATCTTCAGGGAAGTGGTCACAGCACCAGCCTGGCAGAGTTCGAGAAGTGTATGTACAACACTCTCAGGCACATGGTGTGACTCTTGGAGATGGTGCTGCACAGGGCCAGGACTCAATAACCTTTGAGGGTCCCTTCCAACTCTGCATACTCTGTGATTTTATGATTTATCACAAGCTAACTCCATTGATCTTATTAGTGATGCTGGCATTGACTTTTGCTAGTATCAAAACACTTATGTTTCTAGATCACTACAGAAATCTCTGTATAACTCAATGTAATGGTTTACTTGTTTATTACAGGTCCAGATCACCCCTCCCTGCAAGAAACTTTTGGCAAAAGAGGAACACCTAATTCTCCAGCAGCCCAATCAAACCCCCACGCTCACAGCACTGGCACACAGGTTCCTACAAGTACCTGCACCTGGTTAGTGGGCATGTGCTGCCCACTTACCCAAAGTAAGAAGACTCAAAAGGAAAACAAGCCTTCCAAAGCCAGTCTCCATTCACCGCGACAGCCTAACATAGAGGCCTGTACTCATCTCTGTTGTTTACTTCACAGTAACTTCACCAATTTTGTGTCAACCTTAATTGCACTAGTAGAGATGAGATCTGTCAGACTTTATACTGGTAAGAAAGAGTGTTTGCAAAAAGTGCTGCAAAATTGTAAAATTGTGAAATTAGGTTACCTGGATTTGGCTGAAGATACTCTATTGTCTTTGCCATTATTTCCATAACTGCCCTGCTGGTAACATCCACTTTCTAAAGGACAGAGAGTTAAACAAAAAGAAATATGAAAGTTAGACAAAAGGAAGAAGTTTTTCTCTCAGTTTGTTCTTAAAAATTCTTTTAACTCTTCTTATAATTTTATTTTTATGTGCTTCAGAACAGCCCTGGTCCGAGAATGGTGATAATGCCTGGAAAACTACTAAAGTGTGAGTCCACCATTTCTGTTTGTAGTAGATCCATTCTCAAGTAAGGCCATTAGTACAGAGTACCTCAGGATGTGTTAAGAATTCGATACATTGTACAGTGTTATTGATACATTTGATCACTGTACAGTGCTAATTCTTTATATCACCCTGGGAACCACCCACAATATGGAAAACTTTTTGATAGAACCATCACTGACAACTTTTTGGAGAACTAGCTACCTTTGATCCCCTAATAACTGCCAAAATGAGAGGAAAGCAGAAGGCACTCAAAACCAACCACTAACAATAAAATGGGCTGATTACCTCTTCCAGAGCAAAGTCTGGTAAAATAGGGGTAAGGAAGACTAAATATCACTCAGTTTCCAGTTTCAAGAAACCTATCAGCATGAATGCGCTGACCATTTATTTCCTCCTGGCTGATTCCTATAGTTAGGATTTTAAAATACTTAGAACTGAACAGCATTACTTTCTTCTACATTGTTCTGTATTAAGAAGTCTTCCTTTCTTAGGAAGCAGTTCCTATCTGCTTCCTAGACTGAATGCTGCAAAGTATGCAACTATTCTCACTCTCAGAATCAGGTCTCAAAGCAAAAATGCTGCTTTGGTGGATTAGAGATCCCCCTAATGTCCTGTACTCTGTATTTATGAGGACACATTGCATTTCTCTACAGGGTAGCTTGTGTCCCACAGAGTGAACTCCTTTACCATAAAGGCAAGTTCCTATTTTTAAAAAGAACACCTGAGATAGGTTGGTTGCATCAGGCTGTCATGATGTCCAGTTTCTTGTTGTCACTGCCATCTGCCAGGTCTTGCTCTATCCTTTACACAGAGAAGCAGGAGAGGTCTGCCAGACTTGGGTGAATAAGTAGCTGAACTGCCTGGCAGGGAACCCAGAAGTGGCTAGGAGGCTGCAGAGGATAGTGGGGGCGAGGGAACAGAAGGCCAGGGACAAGCAGAAGGATCGTGTCCATTACCTGCAGAAAAGCTGGCAGTGGACAGAGGGCCAGGTGGGGAGTGTGGAGGCAACTGATAAGTTCACGCCATTTCTTTCTCATCTCTCATGCTCCTTTCGCTTGGGCTGCCAACCCATGCCAGGCATGATGTGGGACTCACACCTGGCTGTTGCAATGTCCTGTTTTCCACCCCAAACTTTAGACTAGTTTTCTGAATCTTTGTTAACATCTTCCAGTCAGAATGCCTATACTTGCAACTCTTTCAAACAGGAGCTGAGAGGAAGGGGGGAAACCAACTCTGCACTTTCTCTGTAAGAAGTACAAAGGATATGCCCTTTATTTTCCATCCAAGATTTTTTCCCCACCTCATTATACGAATGTACAGATTAACAGCTTCTTTTTCTTTTAATCAGAGTTATATATCAGATACATACCTTACAAATCTCATAGCACAAGTTTTTATCACCAGATTTGGTAGTGCCTTTCAAAGTTGAAGCCTGAAAAAACCCTGCCCCTATTGATCCTTTCAGGTGAAATACTATCACTGCCACACACAGGTGTGGCTTTTTTTACTTTTTTCCCCCCCTCCACTGAGATACTCAGTGCTATCACTGCCATCCTCACCAAGCAGCCTGTTGGAGGGTTAGCCCCATCTACCTGAAGCACTTTGCCAGTGGAGGCTGCCAAACAGGATCTCTGAACCTGTGAATGAATACCCCAGTGCCACTGTCATGCCCAGTGCCTTGATATTCAAGCAGCCAAGAATTACCAGCACCCTTCACCACTGAAATGGCCATCTTGTAGACAGACTCAGTTTTCAGAGATCCTCTGCAATGGTTTAAATGCAGCTAATTTGTAGCTGGCTTCAGCCTCAATCTCTGAATGAAATATTTGCATTATAGAGTGCCATACATTACAGATGCCTTGGTTAGAAAACAAAGAGAAATAGAAAATGGAAAATTCAGTCCTGCTGAATAAAAGCTAAGTATTTCAAAATTCTCTGAGTGACTCAGGGACAAAACCTTTGAAATTCCTGTCCTAGAAAGGAAAAACTGCTTGGTAATATGAATATATGCATCTGTATTTAGACTTACCCTTTCCATTTCTTTGAAATCATCATCTAGTTTGGTTCCTTCTGCACCTCCTACTTTTTCACTCACTTTCTGCAATTAAAAAAAGAACAATAAACAGATTCAGCAACAACTTAAAAACCTAGCTACAACATTTCCTTGGAGAAATGCTAGGGTTTTTTCTGTTAAGACAGTACAACCGTCAGACTTATTATTCCTTCTGAAAAACTTATTTCAAACACACTCTAAAGTTAAACACTCAGAAATAATATATTACTGCTTAAGCCTCAGAGACCCAATCTTTGACCAAGGATAGAAACCACACCTAAGCACAGAGAAATAAGAAGCTCCCAAGGCCTGGCTCTAGCCATCCAGAAGGCAAGAGACACCCATGCCTGAGAACTCTCAGATACAGACTCAACCCGAAGTAGTAAAAATTGAGAGTTTATAAATAAACTTGATAGAGAGACAGATAGAGAGATTGATTAAAAAAACCCCTATAGTCACACCATGAAAGAGCTTAAGTGTTACGTAAATGATAAATAAAATACCCAACTCACTCATCTAGAGAGAAAGAAAGAAAGGAAACTCTGGTAGTATGACTTTAGCAAATACTCTGGGTTTTTTATAACATGCTCAGTTTGAAAACTAATTGGAAAATTATATTGTGCTACTGTTTCATTTCCCTGATACAATGTAATACATTGCACTGGGTTTCCCTTTACAGTCAGTAATATTGACAATAACAGACTTGAACTGTAACTGCTATGCAGCACCATGCAAAATGGATTTTAGCAATTGCATTGTCAGTCACAAAGTCTTTTAGTGGTATAATCCCTCAACTAAGTCAGGTGCATATGATCCAGAGAATGTACTAATCTTTCACTGGAATGGTACTTGTCATAAGAAATTAATCAGACATATGAGTTATTAACTACTGATTTCAGTGAAGTGACTCCAGCAATAAACAAGAAGAAAGAAAAGAAAAATGTCACTTTTTTCCTCTTGGTTTTAACCACTGTGACAAGTCTTTCATAGTATTTTTTTTGTATAAAGAGGAGGAATACCCACATTCACTCACATGCAATTAGTAAAATCCAGACATCTGAATAACTTTAAATTCACTCCAGTTCATTACAACAAAGCTGCAAGTGCATCATGGCCAAGTACTTACTAATGCAGGCTGTAATTATCTGTGCAATAGGAAATAGCTATCAGCTCTGTTTACTGTCAGCATCTCACAAATTAGTAGCCAAAATGGTGCGTTAATGAAACAACAATACTATGAAAAAAACAAGAAACTGTATTTTCCCCTTCTTTCCTGTACAAAAGAGATGTGCAAAACCATACAGACACCCTCTCATCAATAATCTGAATACAAATTAAATTGTGTGGTCTATATTACTAAACTTGTGCCTTGCAGAGATCAGTGCAGTGCCACAAAAGAATCAAACACAGTACTGCTAGGAGTCAGTGTTCTTAAAGTTTTTATTCATTTTTAGTTTCATGAATGAATCTTCTGCAAATGGATATCCTACTACAGATAATATGGCTAAACCGGCACAGGAGCTTCCTACCAAAAAGATTTCAGATCCCTGAAAATAACAGTATGCTAATATGCTAGCACTACAATATTTAAAATAGATTTTTAATATCTGTAGTTCAACTCTAAGGATACAAAGTACTCAAAGGTAATTAATCTCCCAGCCCTTTTTGGCTGTAGCTCTACATTTCATCATTTTGAAATATTTTCATAGTTGATGAGGATTTGCAAAGACATGGCTTATCATCCCCACAGATGCCCTAAACATCATAATTCATATCTATAAACCATAGCAATTGCTCCTTTCTTTCATATTCATCACTACTCTAGCTGAGGAATGTATGACACTCTTAAAAGCACAACCCTACAGTTTGCTGGAGTGGTCACTGCGAAGTCAAAAAGGCAGGTCATCCCTCTCTTCTAAACCTGCTTTCAGTTTTTGGTGACCTTGTCAATATTATGCTCACAATTACCATCAAGAGTCATTCATTAAGGCTAAAAAACCTATGTGCTAAGCAGAAAATTAATTTGTAAACCTCTGTGTCAAGTACTGTTACAAACAGGGGCAAGTCAAAGGAGAGAGAGAGATGAGCTGTTAAGTCTTCAGCCCTTCTGGGACTGGGAGTCTCTTCTCTCAGGATAGTTACATCACAGGCCCTCAAAGAACTGTGTTCACTTCCATCACCCAGAAAAACCTCTGCTTTGGAGAAACACTGACAGACCTCAGAAAAAAAACAGCTGAACCAAAATATCACTTTAAAAATTGAAATACCGTTGGGTTTTGATTTTTTTTTTTCCCTTGAAGACCACAGTCACTCAAGCAGTCAGAGGTGAGAGTTCAAATTAAGAATTCAAATTTAAGGACAAAAAAAGTTAAACCCTCAGCAGTTCTTGCCCCTTGGGGCAGAAGGGGATGATCTGCTCAAAAGAGGGTATCATACCACCTTTTCAGGGCCATAATCAAGAGGTCAGGTGGGACCTTTGGGCCTGAGACAGGCATTTGCAATGGGGCCATTGCAGTACTATTGACTAAATTTAGACATATTTTTCAGTCTGTTTATATTCATCCTCCAAATCAACTGTTAAAGCACTTCACTAAGGCTACCACTCCATCAATATAAGACTGTCAGATTTGAATATCATACACCATGAAGCCATGCCAGCTTCCATCAGCTCAGGATCTGCTCTCGTGCCAAAGATTTCAGAAGCTCTCAGGAACATCGTCAGCTAACAGCTACGGCTACCCAGAAACTAAAAGTCTCCCTTGCTACGTCATTTCAAGGTTTCAACATTTTGGTTCTTGCTTTACAACAAATTTAAAATTAGGCTTTTTAAGAAAGGAGGGGATATCCTGAAAACATTTTTATGGATCAAGAATATACAGACTTCTTCTACCCCTAATAATGTCACGTTTTAATGTTGAGATCTTCATACCTTATTTGAATGAAAACCAGTGCTATATAGTTCTTTAGAGCAAATCCCAGTTTTATAGAGATCCTATTTCCACCCAGGCAGAATATGAATTTGACATCTGCTGGTCAGAATGGTTCTAGTGGGAACAAAAAAATTTGGCATGTTTCCTACACTTAGAGGAAAAAATCCTTTTTTTTTTCCCCAGCAGTTAATATTAAAAACACAGATTTTAGTAAATGTTCACAGGAGCTGGAACACAAACCATAGTAACAGGAATGAGGTTTGGTAGATGGATTACATGTGAAACAACAAAACTTGTAAGTAATTTGTTCAATTTTTCATATATTTGTGCAAATAACCTTTTTTTTTTTTTTGGTGTATTGCCATGTTATGATGCAGCATGTCAAAGGACCAAAGAATGCTTGTGCAGTCACTATGAATATTGTGAAAATTTCAGTTACCTTTTATAGAATACACTGATGATCACTTACACAGTATCTCATACTGCAGTCCTCTAAAGATTAGACTCTGATGCTGTCATCTCTCACTACTCACAAGATATTAATACAAATCAAACAGGCATTAGACAGCTGTTCCAAGACACTGCATTGTACCAGAGTTCTGAGTAATTCACAGGTCAAACAACTGCTATCAGACAACCCTGCAGAGTGAGATACGACACTACCTAAACTTGAAAATGCAGTAAGATCAGCATTAAAACACTCTAATAGTCACCGGGGTTTGCAACTTGATGAATTTAATGACAGCCTAGTTTGGCAGCATGTATAGATAGCAGCTTTGTTTCTATATGGGAGGAGAAAAACAGCTTTAAACAGATTACCAACACAATACACTGCCTTTCTCTATGATGCAAATTGAATGCCCTATTTGCAAAGTGGTCATACCACAGTAAGGCAGAAAAGTAACAGTCTTCTTATTGCATGCATTCCTAACTCCAAATACGTATCCATGGCACATATTTTCTATTCCTCAAAGGAAGGCTGTTGACAGCATAATCCTATCAAATTGTCACACAGTGGACAGGGTGGTAGAAAGAAATTTTTTATTAATATGGAAGCTACGCGAAGGAGTAATGAAGGAAGCTTACAAATTCATACATAATGGAGAAAAATAATGCTCTCCATCATTCTTGCTCATTAAATTCAAGTCACTCTATTGATTTCTCATTCCTGATTGCTCAGTATTTCTTCCACAGGTTTCTACAGTTCTTCCATGCTGTTTTTCCCATTTTGAGTTTTTTATGTCACAATAAGGAAGCACAGTGACAGACTTATCTTCAGGTTTGTTAAGGATTTTCAAAAAGGCTCTAAAATGCTGTGATGCTTTGTGAGTTTTTCAAACACAAGGAAGATATAGCTGACTTGCAAAAGAAAGTATTTTAATGGGAAGAAGTCTGTGTATATATGGTGTAGATTTGCCAACATTGGAGGCTTTTCAGAAGAAAACATTTGAAAAGGAACATTTTTATTTAAAAAAAAAACCCCCACAGTCTCTAACCAAAACTTTTTTTTTGTTCTGTCACCCCTCACACTAGAGTAAGAAAAAACCTGCCACTTGCAGGCTAATTTTTGTGTCTGGCTGATCCTGCATTGTTTGGCATTTATGGTATCAGAATTTGTTACCATGGAAAACATGTGACATCTGCAATTTATATTTATGATCAGGACCCTAGTTCTGTGTAGATTATGAAACATCTTGTGGCAAATCACATTCTCAGCAATAACAGTCAGGAAGAGAGGGGCTCTTCTGCTTATTCAGATAAATTAGAATAGAAACTGTAAGAAAAACCCACCACAAAAGCATGTGTAAATTAGCTACATTTTAGAGTTCTTCTTTTTCAATTGGCATCAAAACATAGAATAAAAGAAGGACTTTTCCAGATTAATATGGAGCTATCTTAATTCAGAAACATTAAGAGACTGTAGAAAACATTAGTGTTGATTCACAGCACCTTATCACGTACTAAAAAGGATTTCAGCTGATGTAGAGCGATCTTACTCAATTTTTCCAGAATAACCACCTAGATGAGGGTAGTCCTCATTTACATGCCAAATGATCCAGTATCATTAGTTTTGGAAAGCTTCAGGAAACTCAACAAATGTGGTAAATCTCACAAGAAGCCGGAAGTGTGTGATAAGCTGACGCTGCTCAGGGTCTCTCGCAGAGACTCAGCGTCCTTTCTGCAGTCCTCCCTGGATGCAGTTCTGTATCCGCTGGCTCCACAGCAAAGGAGCGATCCCCAAGCGAGGGATGGAATGAGGCGCAGCAGAGGCGAAGGGAGAGAGAGAGGACACTCGTGTGGTTTCCAAGGCTTTATTGCTCTTGAAGGGTCCAGGAACGAGTGACCAAGATCTGAGGGTTGCAGGGATTTTTATAAACTAGGGTCTAGGGTGGAGTTTGGGGGTACAACCAATAACATTTTTGAACTGGGGATATTGATGGGCACGTCCACTAATGAGGGGGATAGGGAGGTGGGGGTCAAGGTTACGAACCAATGGGGAACCAAGTAAGTAAGAACTTTCCAGAACTTAGGGAGGAGATAGGGGTGTTACTGTAGGTGGGGTTTATACTTTGGTCCCATCCTCTGACCCGCCCTCAGGGCTGTCCGAAGAGGAGAAGTGCAGCCATTGGAGCGCGGCTACTTGATGGTCACTTGAAGGCTCCAGCCCCTCTGGGGGCTGGGCTACCCCAACATCAAGCCTTACGTTCACACTGTAGTTATTTGTTAGTGAAATTGAGCAAACCGCACACTTCCATTAAACACAACAGATTTCACAAGAAAAGCTTATCACACTCAACGCTGCATTTAAAATTATTTGAATTTTGTTCTGTTTTTCTTTTAAACATGTAAACAACTTGTGCAAGATAGAGACTATCAACAGAATACAGCATGAGATCACAAAAAAGCCAATTCAGTAATAAAATGAAAATAGGATCCAAATTTTACATTTATTTAAGTTACAGTAATGTCCATTTACATTTCATTAGTAAATTTCTCTTCTTCAGCTGTACAGCAACAATGGCAGGCCACCATGCCAGCTGGAGCTCAGCAGCAGATCCTTCCCTTACAGAACTGAGGAGCACAATGACACCACTGGTATCACAGAAGCTGTAATGGGTCATGAAGACAGTGTGAAAAACAAAAGTAAAAAAAAATAAGAGATCTAAGAATCTCCAGAGAACTTAATTTTTAATCTCCTGTTTTCATTGAGTCTTTGATCATGCCATCGAGGCTTTGCTTTCTCCTTGGAAAAATGAAGAAATGCACTTGCGAAGCACATGGCAAAATGGTTAGCATTAATTTGCACCTGGTACTGCTTGCCATCAGCAGCATATCTAACAGAAATATTCGTGATGTATTTTAGGTAAGCATGTGCCAGACAAGCTTGAGATTATCTTTTCTTCTTCCCTTCTGTCACTCAGTAGATCTATTTAATCAGGGAATAATATATTCTGTCCCCTGATGACACTGAAATCACTTTCTTCCTGCTAGAAATCTTTATTTGCTTACCTGTTCCACCACAACACCAAACGAGCCACAGGCTGGCTAGCTTCATTCACCCTTAAAAGTTCCCTTGACTCTGCTGCTGGATTCCGAGTGTGAACAATAAAGTGCACTATTCAAAGACCAGGAAGTAAACTGAATTTTGGAAACTCAAGCAGGGAAGGCTATGACTGGAGTCTAAAAGGCTTGCCTTCTTTTCTCACAAAGCATCTTCTAAATACCCTTTATATATATACACAATAGCTTGCCCTTGCTAGTCCTCACAGCTGCTAGTAGTAGGGCCCACAACCCTGTTTATGAGTTCCACTAACAGTCTGAAGGCAGGTCAGAAAGCCAGGGAAATTGGCTATAGATGTGACATACGTAAAACACAGGAACTGTCAGTGTGAAAGACAAGCCATTGCTAAAGCCTGTCAGCCATGAGAGAAACTCTTTGTGGGATAGGCTCTGCAGTAATGCCAGTGTGGAGCAAAAGCAAAATATCTCAGTGGAACAATTTCTCCTCAAGAAGGATACATAAAGGTCAGGATCCCAACCTCCAGCATTGTTACATGGTAAGAAATATGCATTGTGAACCTGCCCCATGTTCTTACTCTTTTCATTTAGATTCAGTCCCTTTTTTTTTTCCTTCATCTTCAGCTAGAGTTGTCAAAGGGGAGGGAAGAGGGTAGCTGGAACAATCCGTTCTTCAATCTGATCTACCCTTTTGCTTTCTAACTACTACCAAGGACCATACTGCAGAATTTCTGCAACTCCAGCAATACAGGGGAAGTCATTCACATTCAGCACCAGTGCACAATACGAAAGTATGCCTCAGGCTTCTACACTGACAGGAGTTACTGCAGAGTCTCTGCTGCAATGCTGCTGCATTACACTGGAGGCTGGTAAATGAAAAAAGCAGAATGAGGGCAGGGAAGGAACTGCTGAAGAAGCCCTGGTGTAGTACTGCCCTGTGCTGTATCTCTGTAGGGAAAGTCCCTGTCTAGAGGCACCCACCATGACAGATGAGGAAGGTACTACCCTATGGCCGACAAAACTGAAATCAATGTTCTGCATGCCAGTGACAGAAGTGGACTGATAGCTGAGACACTGCAAGGTATCCATGATAACAGAATTAATTTCATGCATTTTAACTCATTATTGAAGTCTCGCCTGTTTACCAAACACACATTTCAGGAGGCTGGCTCTCTGCAAAGTTTAAGTTCAGCCAGAAAGCTGTTCACAACCCCAGGACCTCTGAAGTTTAGAGTGGCCTTGGGAGCTGACAAAGAGAAGCTGGCAGAAGCTCAAAAGCTCACAGTGAGCTGAAGACAGTCAGAACACTGTGTGCTTTTTTCAACACTCTCTGTCCCCAGCAGGACACCAGCATGAGAAAAAGAAGTTGGTATTAAAAAGGTGGCTGAGCTGGCTGGAAGACATGCCAATCTCTGCTTTTTTGCGGTACAGAAAAGGAGCAGACAATCTATTCCTATATATCTCTACTTCTGATGACGATAGTACCATGATTCGATCAGTTTCTATAGTGAACCTGTGGGCAATAAAATGCCCACAAGTTTTTACTTCTGTGCAAAGGGATCTGGATCCAAACCCACATTTCTTACAAGTTCACCACACAGCAGTAGTGGGAGCCCTGCCCGACACTGCACTGCCACAGAGAAAGAAGACATCTGTGCTATATTTCTCAGAGTGCCAAAAAAACTTGGTAGCTGCCTGTTTCTTTAATGTAAGCAGCTCACTCAGCTGTGTTGTGATTAGGAAATTCTGAGAGAGTGGCAAAACTAATCCAAAACCACTAAAAATTTCTGGAGTTTTCAGGTTTCTTCCCTAGAAAGGTGCACAGCCCTGGCTTTCTCATCTGGAATGCTACCAGATGCCAGCTCCTGACCTATCATGCTCTATTATCCTGAATAAATATAGGGTTTGTATTTGAAAGAGTGTACACCATAAAATTACATATTCATTCAAATGTCCATACCTCTCTCATGTCTCCAAAACAATGAGGCTTTCAAAGGAAGCTGCTTCCTCTAAGTAGATAGAATTGCAGCATTCAATTTTGTTGGTGTACTTCAAGGCAGATGAGTAGCATGTGTACAATATGACAATATATGGAGTGGAAAAGAGAAAGAGAACACAGACCAGGTATCCATTAGCTAGCATCCTAGCATGTTTATGGATCATGATCCATCTTAGCTCAACTACACACATTAACATGTTTGCTTCATCCATGCAGCTTCTAAATTCAGCAGAAACAATGATCTCTACCATCCCACTGCTCCACTTGGTAGATGCCAACCTTACCACATAGAAGACGCAATCCAGGCACAGGTGACAGGAAGTTTAAACCATCCCATGGTTTCTGAAACTATGTCACCAGACCACTTGTCCTCACCTACTCCATTTCAGCACAAAACTATGTTTCCTGCAGCAGTGGTTTAAGCTGCCAGCTGGGAGGCTGAGCTCATGCTCACTCCTCATGAAGAATGTTTAGTCTTGGCTACTGATCCAGCTGACTTGTATGTGCTAGACATCAACTTTGAAAAACACTGGAGTATTTCACAGCAGTGAAAAACAGTCATAGAAGGTAAAGAGTGCTAGGGCACAGTCTACATCTTGCCAAGATCTCCACAATACAGTGTCCAAATATTTGATCAGCATTATGCAAGCAGTGATGCAACGATATTGATTGGTAAAGCAGACTCTACTACACATGATTTGGTTAGGCAAATCAACTGCTCATTTTTATAGAGCATTAAAGCTTTGAGGGTGTTGTAATGTTTCTCTCAATACAGGAATGAATTGAAGTCTAGCAGAAATAAATAGGGCATAATCTGGCAAAAAAAAAAAAAAAGAACAGGCAAAATAACAGCATGAGAAATTTACAGCAACTAAATTCCATTTAGGACATAGTTTACACCTCTACATAATGTATATTAGTCTACATGTCTTCTACTGAGTGAAAGTCAGCCTAGTCTTTAACATCTGGAAATGTGAGAATGCAAGGAACATTCAGAAGCTGCTAGAGGGTAAGAGAAGAAAACATAGCTTAAATATGATTCATCAATTTAGCAGCCATACAAACTGTGCTATTGTGAAGTTGCTCCTGCTACATTTGAAAAAGTGTTTGCTGGAAACTGTCACTGAATTAATTGTTATCTGTCTAAGAGAAGACATTAAAAGAAGTTTGTGAGGAAAAACCTGTCTGTAAGCGGTTGCTAGTACTGATGTATGCTTTATTTCTGGTTTTCCTATTGCTACTTCATCTAAAAGGCAGTCTACACAGCATAGCAAAGTGCCAGTCCAAACTATTTTCTTATGCTGTTGGCAGTGTTGATAGCTTATTAGCTACACAGAGAGCAAGCCAAACTCATCCAACAGTTTCAGTTTGATAGCAGCACATTTAGAAATTGCTGAGAACTGCTTAGGCTTTAACTTTTTTTACATGAGCACTATATAAATTAAACCGAATGCCTTCCCTTTAAACTGATGTCCTGTGTCTCAACTCACCATGTGAGAGCAAAATATCCCAAAGCACTCGCCTGTTCTCAGAAGCTGAAGAGCACTACAGTACAACAGTAATGCTCTGTCAGCCACTGTGCATTTCTATGGTGACCCCCTTGATGGACTGAAATGGTGGCATGCCTTTTTGTGCTTCTGAGAGGTATGCAAGAGAAAAAGAAGAGAAGGGGGGCTGAATGAGTTAGGACTGGATGAACCATATTCAGATATAAGAAGAAAATGACTGGAGGCACCACTTAGCCTGACACTGTATTGTGTTATGAGCTTGTTACACAGAGCAGAGGCAGTTTTTCTTCTGCAGCTGCAACAAGGTCAGCAGAGGGTTTCTGTCAGAATCCCTGGCACAGAGGAAGAGAGTCCCTTCCTACCAAAATGAAGGCATAGCCACAGCCTTAGTCATTAATATTTAAATTTGAATATGGTAATTTTCCTCCTTTCAACACTGTGTGTATCAGCTACCAATGATAAAGGTAATTTTAAAATGTAAGGAAACAAAACTTTCATAAACAAACAAAAGACCCAACAGAAGCGCCTCTGACATCCAGGCACCTACACAAACACATTTGCGTTAAGCAAAAGCAGAGCTGAGCCTGCTGCTCTCTGATAGGTACTGCTATCTAAGAGGTACCAAAGAAATGAGAAAAATGACCATAAAATCCCCCCTGAAAATAAATTATACAATAGCATTGATCTCACTGACTGGCTCATGACTGCTGTCACATCTGATCATAGTGCAACATGGATCAACACAACAAACTCTGCCTTACTTGCAGTAATGAGTCTATGGTTCTAGCTCATATTCAATATATTGGTGCTCTAAGAAGGCTCCTGTGACAAAGGAAAATGAAAACCTTTCAGTAATATTTTAATTTACAAAGCAGTGTCTTACTACTAGAAGGCATATGCAGATTTTTGAGAGATAAAATGAAAAAGGCATTTTTAGTAATGTTAGCTCACAATTTGTTTGACAGAATCCAGATGAAAATGTGATTTAAAAAAAAAAAGAACAGAATTTTAAAAAACCCCAAACAACAGAGGACACAGGTCCTTGGTCAAAGGACCTGCGGCCAGCTCAAAACTTGTAAAATTTACACCTTTGAATATCTCAAGATATTTGCAGTCTTCTACAATCAGTCTTTCAGTCTTACATAGCAGTCAAACCTCTGAGCCATTGTGGATCTAATTACATACATACCTGAAGTTTCACAGAAAAGAGGAATGTTCCTCTTCATGTACAAATTCAGTTGCTGCCTTCTGCCTTTTCCCTGTAATTTTAACAGTACATGAGAATAAACTATGGCAGTTTATGAAGTCTTCAACACCTGGCTGTGCATGCTCATTAAAAATGAGTACTTTGAATTTTAAAAACTGATTTGGAAGATGTAAACATGGAACTGCTTACATTTCTTAATTCTTACAAAAATACGAAAATTGACAACAGATTTTTTTCTGAATTGCCTTCTGACAGTTAATCCATTTTTATGTCCACTCCCTGCCCTCAGCGTCTGGAAGTCCATCATTCATAATAAAACTGTTTTTAAACTTCCTAATGAAAGTGTTCTTAAACTCCATTAGCCCATGCAGAAAACAAAACAGGCAAAGTAGATTCCAATGTGCACATGCACACACACGCATAAATAGATTACTTTCAGAGATGAGATAAAATAAGTCTGAAAAATACTGAAGTCTTCATAAAAAATAAAGGTAAGATTTTAGAAATGCTGCCATTTCATCCTTCCTAAACCACACCAGAGGCATCTTTTTTCATCTGAAAAGTGGGCAATCACCTTTTAGACAGCACACTCTGAATAAAACCATACCTACATAAAAGGAGCAATATTCACAACTAAGAGTGCAGAAATGTAGACATGCAAATACACTACTTGATGCTAAAACCCACCTGATTCTTTCAGCACGTTAATGCAGAGGAAGATGTATCCTAAGAGTCTTTCTTTTTAGAAAGACAGCTGCAGATTCATGTCAAGTTCAGTCACACAGCAATAGTTTAAACCTGTCTCATCCCATTTAGAAAGACCACGTCTGTCTTTGACAGAGTTGTAAAGGCAGTCCTTATGGCCCATGCCCACGGACTCTGCCTCCACATCTACAGGCATCTCACTGACACCTATTTTCTCCATTTTGTAGTATACAGCTGACATAAGACACATCATACAGTCCTTGCCACATGCATGGAGACTTTACAGCTTCTGTAAAAGACGTGGAGGTTACCATCTGCTACCTGCAAAAGAGTACTTCCTGGCAGGAGAAGAGAGGGCATGTGAAAAAAGCAAGGAAAGCAGAGCATAAAGGAGACAGGCCCTTCAGTTGGTGTAACACACATGAATCAGCTTCCATTTTATGACACAAGTAATTCTAACAGATGGTCTATGCTGCCCTATCAGTGGAAGATTCACTTCTTCTTCTTTCATCTGTTTTCTTAAATACATGTACATTGTGTTGCCAGGCATTGGTCTACTTTGTTCCAGGTTCTACCCCAGAGGTATTACATTTCATCAAAAGGTATCTTTGTACTTTCCAGAAAGAGATCAAAGGGACATGCAAAATAAAGCTCTGAAATGCATAGGATTCCTCTTCCATTTGAAATAACCTAATGAGAAATGTTTTAGAAGACAATCACCTTACATTAGAGGGGAAAGTAGAACTTTTTCTTCCCTCCGTCCTCCCCATGCTTTCCATACTGGCAAGTGTTAAAATAAGTCTCGAATTTTAGGATGAAAACACATTGCAGTCTGCATGGGATATTAAAGCATGTATGATCCTTTATGTTAATCTGCTAATTAAATTTAGAAGAACATCTATGTTCAACATGAAATTTACCACAAGTTATTCTGTGGTGATGTAAAAGCAAAAAGTAACGAAAATGCAGACCAGATGATGTTTTAAAATGTCAAAATTTAAACATAACAACCACAAATGAAAATACAGCAGTAGCCTCTTAATGTAATTAATGAATGAGACTAATTAGCCTAATTATCCATGTGTTCAGAGCTACTGTCCATTTCGCAAACAATTAACATGTTCATTTCACCCAAACAGTTTTATCTTGGGGAGGTGAGAGGAAGAATAAGTTGGGCTCTGTATTCTTACACAGCCTCCAGACTTATAGTTGGCTGTAAAAGAAACACAGAGACAGAAATGCCACTAAATACTTCACTGGTTTACTCTGCCTTGGAAGCTGCTTAGCAGTGTATATTTTTACCTCACTCTGAGGTAAAAAGTAATTCCCGAGAAGTCCTAAATCTTTTACACTGCTGTTTCTTGCTTTAAAATACTATATTCAAATTAGTTTCTGAAAGAAACATGCAAGCGAAAATCATACACAGAGGTGATCATCTTTAAACTTATAAATATGCTTTGTTGGTCTTGAACTGCCTTAATGCACCTTCCATCTAGAGAAAATCCTAGACCAGCCTGCACAAAGCATTCAGTGACAGGCAGAAGCCCCTTGCATCTTCTATAGTACCACCTGAAGGCTGTTAAGTCTATGAGGAGCACAGACTTTTCACTGTTATCTGCTTGTGATGATGTCTCACATATACATAATTTAAAAAATATTTTTAAATCATTTATCCTCATAGTCTTCAGAAATCCAGTAAACAAGGAAACCCTGTATTTCAGCTGAAACTGTACCCCTACAGACATCTTAAGACACCACTTCTTCTCATATATGGGTGGGTCTGTTATGCCCCTGGCTTTGAAATGTTTTTACAGTGACGTATTTCACTGAATGAGCATGACTTAAGCCAAGTCCTGTAATCACCTGTGACCAGATTTCAGCACATACACTTTCTTCCCTACACCATAT
The DNA here is from genome assembly GCA_013397815.1 of Aleadryas rufinucha. Lineage (NCBI taxonomy): Eukaryota > Metazoa > Chordata > Aves > Passeriformes > Aleadryas > Aleadryas rufinucha. The sequence continues at coordinate 303,715 of VZTH01019345.1, read as the reverse complement.
CAGTAAAAGGATGGATTAATGAGGATCCCAGTCTCCACCACATCTTGGAGTTCGAAGGTTTGTGAAATACAAATTGTCTCAGCAGAACGGTAACAAAACTTGCTTCTTAGCAAACATGTTGTAGTTTCCAGAACTGACCTTTTACCACAGAGCTCAGCAGAAAAATTTCCACTGATTTTACAAACACAGGATCAAGGAAAGCAGTGGTGTTAAGGAGTGATGCAGTGTTAAACATCTGACCTGCTTAGTGGATGGAGGAAGGGCTGTGGATGTTGCCTACCTGGACTTTAGTAAAGCCTTCGACATCATTTCACACAACATTCTCCTGGAGAAAAGGGATGGGTGCATTTTTCACTGTAGAAAAAACTGGCTAGATGGCTGGGCCCAGAGAATGATGGTGAATGGAGTTAAATCCAGTCAGCAGCCGATCACCAGTGGATGTTCCCCAGGGCTTGGAATTGGGGCCAGTTCTGCTTAACATCTTAATGACAGCTGAGGGGATTGAGTTCACCCTTGGTGAGTTTGCCGATGATACCAAGTGGAGCAGAAGTGTTGGTGTGCTGGAGGGCAGGGAGGCTCTGCAGAGAGATCTGGAATGGCTGGAGAGACGGGCCAAGGCCGAGTACATGAGGTTCAACAAGGCCAAGGCTGGGTCCTGCATTTAGGTTTCAACAATCCCAGGTAGTACCACAGGCTGGGGGCCCAGTGACTGGAAAAGTCTATTGGAAAAGGACCTGGGGGTGCTGGTGACAGTGGCTGAACATGAGCCACTGTGTGCCCAGGTGGCCAAGAAGGCATCCTGGTCTGTATGAGAAATAGAGTGACCAGCAGGACCAGAGAAGGGATCATGCCCCAGGTGTACTCAGCAGTGCTGAGGCCTCAAGTGTTACCAAACATTGGAACAGGCTGCCTGGAGAAGTGGTTGAGTCACCATCAACAGACGATGGTGTAGATGATGGTGCACTTGGGAACATGGTTAAGTGATCGACTTGGCAGTGCCAGGTTAAGAATTGAACATTGCAGGTCATTTAAGTTCATATAACTCATACAGTTCAGATAACAGTTGATCATTATTTTAAATGTGTTTAAATGTGCAATCTAAGCGATTCTATGATTCTATAACAATTTTATAACAAATGCTGCATTCTGCTTATGAGTAATCTAATTTTAAATTTGTCTTGTTGAGGTTCTCCTCATATGCTTCTCATCCTTAATATATGTTTTCCTCGAATTCTTGAGACTCTTATATTAACAAAAAAGTAACTGGAGTTGATAACATTGTTTTAACCAGATCTCAGAAGTACCAGCCCAAAAGAAAACAGCAATGTCAGACATTCTGGAAAAAGCACTTTTAAAGAAATGCCAACATTGCAATGGTTTTACATTTCATTAGTATCTATCAGCTGCTATTTGTTACAATTTAATACAATCAGTATTTAACCACTACAGGGCAGTAGTCCACAGATCAAGCCGGATCTGTGGACTACTGTCTTTTGCTTTAAACACCATTTTATGTGATTAACAAGAATACAAAAAAGCTTTGTCTACTCTAGGGAGTCCTTTGCTAAACAACCTCCTTCATGGTTAGAAGTAGCCTGGCTTCAGATGTCCTTCAGATGCTAGGCTGCCATTTGGGATGATAATACTTCCAACCTTACTCAGGAGGGGACCTTTATGATGCAAAACCAGGTGTCTCACCAGAAGACACCCGGTCTCCCAATGCTGTCCGCAAAAGTGAAAGTCAAGCGGTTTATGCTTCTGTTAGATGGATATAGTAAGGACAACTTAGGCTTGAAGATGGAATTGGAAAAAGCAGTAGCATAGTGGCATGCTGAATTACATCTACTGTTGTTCATGAAAGCTGGGAAAGAAGGAATGAATGAAAGTATAGCCACACTTTAGGTATGCACATCCCACATATGCAAGTGATAGTACTTTGATCCTCTAGATTAAATAAAAGTGGAAGGTCAAAAATTATTCACATAAAATCCAATGATAGCAAGCACCATGACCGTATGCCTCCTTTTTTCTAGGTACATCATCCGTAACACCTAGCTTTACAGGATAATGGCATTACATCAAAATGTAATTTTGATGTAATGCCATTAAATCAAAAAAAAAAAAAGAAAAAAAAAGAAAGACAACTTTTGTTTCCTCTCCTTAAGAATAAAGAATGATTTGTGCAACAAATTGTCAACAATAATTTGGTGTGAAATTTGCAGGATAGTTTGTCATCATCAATTTACATTGTATTAGGGATTACAATACATATCAATACAGATGAATGGGTCTTTTTAAAATAATAAATATATAAATAGTATATATAATATATGTATAAATGTAGACGTAAAAGTGCTAGTATTTCTCTCTTTCACCATTAAGGTGAAAGCAATTCAAAACCCAGGATTTCAGTGGCTGAAAAGTATCTAGAAATGAAACTAGGAAGTATGGAGACAGATAAATCATACTGGATTTTGCAATATCTCCTTTTTCATACTCCATTTATGCTCAATATGTCACTCACTTTGAAGTTGTGTAGACTGGTGGACAATAAATAAGCTGTGTTGTGAATATGGATGAACTGTGAATAGCATTTTCCCTGTGACCCAATTCTTTAGCTACTCTGTGACTGATAGGATACAGGAAAAGGAACCATTTTTTTATCTTCTCCTTAAAATATGCAGGAGTTGTGACGGGATTTACAAATCTGTCATGTTGTGCCTCCTGCTTATGGTCCAAGAATCTCATATCCAGACACTCTATGCCAATATAAACATAGAGAAATGCTAAACAAGAGGTATAAAAAAGGAAGATATTCTTGACATGCAAGTTTAGCAGGACTTTTCACAAGCTAAAAGAACATCACATATAAAGACACCATGAAAATTAGCTTGTTTGTATACAATCTGACAAATCAGGGCAAAAAATTGTATGGATACATACACTATTGGTGGTCTCAAAACTTACTTTTCACTTCTTACTCTTGAACCCTTATGTTCTCCACTATGAATATGTGGACTATAACAAGGCTGGTCATGACCCATTGAATCCTGCTTGTATTAGAACTTTTTCTAAAGAGACACATGGGAAAGCAAGCTGTGGCCTTAGCAGTGGTGGAAAAACAGGAGCTTTGAGAAGACTCCCTTCCAGCACCACAGAAATGTACAACTGGTACTGCCATTACACTTCTGAAAGGGGACAGTAGTGTGTGTGTGCGTGTGAGTGGGGTGGAATTAGGAAAACCAAAGCCAACTGCATCTCCTTTTAAAGATGTCAAAAGATGGCAAAAGTTCACAACCCAAAGTCTTTTTTCTAAGGGAAGAAAGGATACCCTTAGCTACACATTCTCTCCTGTACTTCACCAACATGAGGCAGCATCTGTTTGTGGAGCTGTCAGGAAAAATCATTACAAGCTCTTGTGTCCTGGTGGCCACACAACCATTTGCTTTTATTTCTGATCACTGCATACCACAGTATAATCTGTTCATGCATCAGTTCTGCCACAAGCTACCCTGACTTTGTATTTTTACAGTTTCAGCAGCAGTACAACCTTTGCCGAGATAACCTGGCAGTGCACTCCACTCTCATGCCTGATAACCCATTTTATTTAGTAGAAAGTGGGGGGATGAAAAGGCTTTGCTACTCTACAGTTTCTATTTCATTCTCAAGCTTATCTTACCACAGCACAGCCACTCTGAGGGATAATGCTACTTTAAATTACTGAGGAAATTGAAGAAAGAATTACTGTGCTTAACGGAAAAGAGCATGTAATTTGCTCTTATAACAAACATTTTACTTATCTTTAGGAGTACCTGATAAGTTTCTAATTCTTATTTGCTGTATAGAGTTCTTTGTGAAGTTGGGCTTTTTCCAATACACTTTTTCTTAACATATGATGTCACTTCTGTCAAACAGAGCAAAATGAACAGTTAGAATTGCAAATGAGTACTCCCTTCTCTTATACTGTGGGAGTGTCAGAACAAAAAAGCAAAAAACCCCTAAGTTTTAAGCATGAAAAAACCACCCTAAAATGAGGACATTAAGCCCTGAATAGCTTTATCAACAACAAATTTTACAATTATCATAAAATTTGAAACTGAAAAAATAAATCAACACAAACCAATATCAATTTACATTTTTGTTCTCCTGACATGGGAAAAAATCCTACTTAAAATTCTGAGAAATTTTACCTCTAAAAGACTGCAGGACTGGGACCAGATGTACTAACCTACAAGCTGGCAGAGCTAGCCATTTCTGGAAATGAGGCTGCTAATGCTTCTATGTCACTGCTCTTTGTGTGAAGAGTAGTATCTACTTCCTCAACTTTTCTCTCTTTTGTGTCCTGGAGCTGTAAGTCTGCCTGGGTAACACTGGGACTATTTTTATATTTTTATAGTTTTATATAGGACACAGTATATACATCATCATGCTAGTTCAATCTATCAGGACTTGCAGGCTTGCCACTGCTAAGGCACTAGTGCTGAGGAGAGGTGCGCCTCAATTTTGACATACAACATGTGGAAAAAGAATATGTCTAAAAACTAAAAACCTCTCACATTCCTAATGAGGCTATAAAGCCTCCTGCAAGCTGTAGACAAATCAAAAAAACTGAAGCTTTTATGACACTGGCCATCTCATGTGATGCAATCACAGAGATGACTGGTCTGAGCTCTGTTCAAACAGTTCAAGTGATACAGCATGATGACATTTTGTTCTTCCCTGCAATCTCTTCTATGAAATAGCTTCTGGTTCAGATGCCCTTTGTAAAGACAGGAACCCACAAGATCAGTACCATTAATAACTGCAGAAAGATTTTTACAATTTAGGGTATCTGAACAATACCCAGAAATAGTAACTGCCAGTACACTATAGAGTAGATTTAGGTATGTTTAGGAATTTCTCAAACAGTTCAAATTAATATTTTGAAGCAAGCGAAGGGAAGAAGGAACTCACAGAAAGTGGAGGCATTCCAAAAGAAATTATTAAGGTCATCTAGTGCACAGGAGAAATTTGTACATGGACAGTACATATTTAAGTAGGTTTCTCTCAGCTTTTACCATAAAAATTCTCTGCTACCTCAGAACTAGTTTCGGTGTTGTGCAAGTTAGCAAATTTTCTGCAGTCTTGAAAGGCTGCACAGGGCAAGAAAATCATGCTCTTCCTCATTTGATGAATTTGTATCTCACAGTGTTTCTTGGTATCTTGTGTTTTTAACAGATTCTATGCGCTGGAGGTTGGTGACCTGTTGATTCACCAACCCCTTTTCTACCATGATATTGGCAGTGCTGAGAACTAAGTCATCAGTAAATATGTGTGGGTTACAAAGTAAGGTAAGAAAGGCAGAGGACAACATTACAAATGCTGAATGTGTGAATCCCTCCATATGTGTAAATACCACCAAGTCTGGTTAATTTATCATGGCATCAGTGAGATTTCTTCTGGCGATTTCCACTTTAAAAGATACCAGAAAGTGCTAAGTAATTAAATACACAAGAGAGAGACAACTTGTTTGCATAGCAAAAATATCAAGAAATATTCTCCACGATCCATGAGCTTAATTATATACTGTTTCTTAATTTAATTACCCATTAAAAATCCATTCTTCTATAGCTCTTGATAAGTTAAATGATCAGCCATTCTCACTCAAGTAAAGGCATTCTGGCTCTCATTACAGACGTTGCTGCTGCTAAGTCACAGCAAATCTTACTTTCTTTTGTATGTAGCCAAAATTTATTTTGACTTGCATTTTGGCTGTGTATTTTGATTGTACTGAGATGTTAAAATTACTGCATGGTAGCCTAATTAAAGGTTTTGCTTTTAAATCACCACCTTTCACAAAGGATAAAATAAGAATGGTGATTTCATATTACATCTGTCAGTCTTCTCAATGGAGAAAATGATAATAAGGGTTTTCAGACAGGTCTTGCTACTTTGAGGATATTTGAGAGAATTGCGCTATTGCAGCACAAAGGATTGCTGGGTTTTATCCGAGGTCATATTTCTAAAAATTTTTAAGGACTAAGTCAATCAGTGAAACCTTTGTGTCTAGACATCCCACTCCCATGCTTTATTTTCAATTCTATATTCCTAGTTAGCTCATGGAAATACTTTGACCAACAGAAGCAACAAACTTGATAATGTTAAGAGTGTTGACAAAGCTGCAAAATTGAAATTAGTATCAAACATATCCTGTTTGACACACGTGTAGGTCCGCACTGCAGAATATAGCAGAAAATAGCCCAAGACAAATATACCCAGCTGCCTCTGTGAAAGCTGGCTCATCAATAAGAGCCAGGGAATGGCAGATGTCATCGCACATAAGGCAGTAAAGGGAGGCAGAGGAGTGCAGCAAGCCTGGCATGCCTTGAAGGGCAGCCACCTCTGAGCACAAGGAGGGTCTCCATATCGAGAACAGGCAAACACGTCAGGCGTTTGGGTTGGCTAAGCAACCACTCACAACTGACCTTCTGTGCACAGGAAATGGCAGCTACGAGAGGTTGCAAAGAAGGAACGTAGGAACCTTGACTGCATATACAGGGACAACATTGGAATTATTCAGAGCTCAGCTGAAGCCAAGGAACACCAAGAAATGCAGGAAAAGCTTCTTTCTTTGTATTAGAATAAAGAGAAAAATGGAGGTTCGTTGCTGAACAGGGTGGGAACTACTGTAAGGGGTGTGGATAAGGCCAGGATGCCTAGCATTCCTATTCTTGGTACTGATGCTTTTTGAGATTATCCCAGTACTTAGTCAGAGGTTCTACAGTCTGCATGATCAAGCAGATGAATTAAAAAATGGCTCAATCAGTCTCACAGGCTAATGGTTCATACTCTACCTATAGGCTGATAACAATTCGTCTTGATCAAGGGTCTGCCCTGGAATCTCACCATCTGTTCACCACCTTTTTATCAAGTTAAATATTTAGAGAAGAAGAAATTTTAAGAAATCAGGGTATAACTTAGCCACAACTGCAATGCAGAGCTACAGAAGCATCACCTCAAAATGCATGCAGAAAAATAAATCTGCTGGCTTTAAGGCTGATAATCACTAAGCACCATAGGTCAATATAAAGTTTCAGAAACAGTGTATTTTTACTGATTTATGAACTGAGGGTGCAACAAAAAAAGGGAGTTCTAGGATGCAAAATTATGGGCATTGAAAAAAACCATAACAAACACCTGTTGCCTCTTGTAAACCCTGAGAGATAAGACAGGCCCCTCAAATGGGCAAAGAATGAACTTTTTCATGGTTTTTCTTAAAAGAGCACTAATTATTTGAAGAAATTGTGAAGTCATGCCAAGAAAGCTCCCGAAATCATGCAAACACGCTTATTCAAGAAAAGCAGTGGACAAATGCTTTATTTTAAAAAGCTACCTTCACCAATTTATATTTAAAAAAACCCCAACAAAACACTCTTAGATAGATCTAAGTTAGATCTGTTAGGATTGCACAGACAGGAGACAGTATTCATCATATGGACATTTTTACAATGTATTTAATAACCATTACTGGCACAGAATTCAGCATAGATAGAGTTTTATTGCAACAACTCAGAAGTAAAATGTGTCATCATTCAAAATTTGTTTCACGTTTTTCTTACACTGGTACAATTTTATGCTCTATAAATATTACTCTCTCAGAGAAGAAATATACTACTGATATAGCAGTATAAAGGCTTAGATCCACTATCCACACCACAACTGGGTTTTGTTTTTCTGCAACACTCTCAACAGCAGCTAAAGAGCACAGACGTCACAGGTATGCTGTCAGCTATACATCCATCCTGACCTAGCTTTCTCACCAGTGTTTGGATTTGAGGGATATTCTCTGCGGTATCATAATCCAGTCTTATACAAACAATCATGCTCTCACTTCCCACACAAGTAGCATTTCTTACTAGCTTGTCCAATTTATTACCAGGTCAGACTCAACTGTTGCAGTTTTGTTTGGCAAGATGTCAGATAAGCCATGAGTCATAAGAGAGATATTATACAATGCTATGGGAAAAAAAAAAAACCAAAAAACCAACAAACCCAGGATGAAGGAGAAAAAAAGAACAAAAATTCTCAGTCTCTGTGGATAACTTTTGAAGCATCTTGGAACAGTCCCAGTCCTGATACAAAATGGATCCTGAAATGGTTTTTGTACATAAGCTTTCCCACTGCTGAAGTAATTGGTGTCTGACCTCTTCTTACTCCAAGAAGAAGGTACAGTGTGTTTTTAAAAGATATCTTTGTAGAAGATGCAAGATAGCAGGTGCTATAAGAATATTTGACATTCAGCCCCATACATTTTCAGATATAGGCAGCTCCCTTAGGTGTCCATACTGTACCACTAGCCTATGGTAAAATAATAATCCAATGTCTAGTTCTTCTGGAACTCTATTCTTCCTCCTGAGCTTCCTCTGCAGGTTTTGTTACTGCCTACAGGTAACTGTTCTGTTTTCAGCCATTCCACATGCTTACATTTCCTTCCTTGGAATCCCCGCTGCCCTGTACTGCAGACATTTCTCTCCCACCCTCTCAGAGGTCTCTCTCCCTAAAATAAATGGATGAAAGAAAATAAAAATTAACTATCTGCCAGTGATCCCACCTACTGAAATATTTTATTAACTATACTTCTGGTGAACAATTATGTACAACAGAAATGACACTAGAGAAACAGAAGTCACAAACATTGAAGCTCCAAATATGCAATTTGCTGCTCTGATGAGACAGAAGGAAATGCACTGAAGGATGCACTGAAATCCTCAGACTGGCTGTGCAGTTTGGTCATACTTACACATGATTTACATCAAATAGAGAGTTGCAAAGGCACGTGACAGAATGCTTTTTATCAAATTAGAGCTTAATATAGAGAAGTTTCATAGAGAAAGAATAATAAATTAACATAAAAACATACATATTAATTGTACATCTGAAACTTTTACATGTACAGTAGGCATCAAACATGCTGTAACCAGCAACCTTAGTTATGAATATTACATCACTTTAGTTGTTTGCTTTACACATGAAACATGCGCATAGAGGAAATTCAGACAACCTGCTGTAAGATGATAGCGAAAAATTTTAATGCCTGTCTCAAGTCTCAGCCAATCATCAACACTGCATTCATTGCTTTGGCACATTATTTCAGCTGTGGGTATTAGTTTCTCAGTTCCAACCGAGTCCAAAGGCAGGGACACCTTCCCCTAGACCAGGCTTCTCAAAGCCCCATCCAATCTGGCCATGAATGCTTCTAGGGATGGAGCATGCACAACTTCCCTGGGAAACCTGTGCCAGTGTCTCATCACCGTCACAGTAAAAAATCCCTTCCTAATATCTAATCTAAATCTACTCTCTTTCAGTTTGAAGCCATTCCCCTTTGTCCCGTCACTACATGCTCGTTTAAATAGTCCCTCCCCATGTTTCCTGTAGCTCCCTTCAGGGACTGGAAGGCTGCAATTGGGTCACCCCAAAGCCTTCTCTTCTGGAGGCTGTACAATCCCAATTCTCTCAGCCTGTCCTCTTAGGAGAGGTGCTCCATCCCTCTAATCACCCTAGTGGCAGTCTTTCTACTGGTCCATGTGCTTCCTGTGCTGGGGACCCCAGAGCTGGACACAGAACTCCAGGTGGGGTCTTGCCCTTGGTGAAGCCTTGCTGGATCTCTTAAAGGTGAAGCCTTGCTGGATGTCTCAAATCACCTCGCTGTCCTCCACGTGTCCAGCTGAGCTTCTAGGAGGATCTGTTCCGTGATCTCTCCAGGCACAGAGGGGAAGCTAACAGGTCAGTAGTTCCCAGGGTTCTCATATCTACCCCTTTTGAAGATGGGTATAATGTTTCCCTTTTCCCAGTCCCCTCGGATTTTACCTGACTGCCATGACTTTTCAAATATTAAGGAGAGTGGCTTGGCAACTGCATCAGTGAATTTCCTCAGGACTCTGGGATGTAGCTCATCAAGTCACATAGACTTGTGTGTACTCAGGTGATCATGAAGCTGACTTTTAATTACAGTTGGGAGTACTTAGACCCCTCAGTCCCATCCTGCTCTCCATCCCCTTGAGCGGTGTGGGAAGATAGGTTGCTGTTGAAGACTGAGGCAAAAAAAATTGTTGAGTACCTCAGCCTTCTCCTTATCCATAGGTATCAGTTTTCCAACATTGTTTATTGGGTGGGGGGTCACCTTCTTTGACCTTCCTTTTCTGGTTAACATACCTGAAGCAGCTCTTTTTAGTCCTTATGTTCCTTGCCAATTTCAGGTCAGCATTGCCTTGGCCTTCCTCATCCCACCCCTACACAACTGAATTTCATCTCTATACCTTTCCCAGGTTATGAGTCTTTGTTTTCACTGTCTGCATTTGCTTGTCTTCCTTTAGTTTGACCAGCAGTTCCCTACTCAGCCATGCCAATCTCTTGCCTTCTTTGCCTGAATTCTTGCTCCTGAGGATTGCTAGCTATTGCACTCAATGGAAGACTGCCCTAAAGAAATGCCAGCTCTGTTCTGCTCCCTTGTCCCTGAGGGCAGTTTCCCAAGGAATCCTATTAATATCTCCTTGAAGAGCTGGAAGTCTACTTTTCTTAATTTCAGGGGCCTAACTTCACTCCTTACCTGATTCACATTATTCAGGACTGCAGTATCTGACTCCCAAAGACACCTTCCTCCCTGTTTACAGGGGCACTATTACCAAGAATCTCTACTACAGTCAGTTCCTCAAAATACTCTGTGTATATTGAACTTTAAATTACATAATAAGGATGTACAGCCTGTAATCTCTATTGTCAATTTTGCCAGCTACTACTGATAACAGCGAGATCTTGTAAGTATACTTTGATATTCAAGGTGATGATAGAGAAGATCTTATTTTCTTGGACAATACCACCACTATGTGAAGCTCTGTATTCATTATCTTAAAGACACGGAACATACTTTGCTATAGATGTAGACATTAGAGACATGTTCAAAGTTTTTAAGTCTGAAGATTGTTCAGGAAGAACCATGCTCCAGCTTTGTTTTGCAAGATTCTGTGTTTGTACCTGAGCAAAGCTAATCCTTCACTTGAAAAACTGTACATTTATCTCTGCACACAGTTTAGCTTCAACTACATCAGCTATACAAACTTTGGTGTAGCTATGACTCAGAGAATATTATCTTTGAGCTTTTTTTCATAACCAGGACACAGCTCTTTCCTCATTACAGATGGTGGTGGGTATTTTAACTCTTGGATGTGCCACGGATTTATCTCAAGTTCACCACACTGCTAACATCTAACATTACTAAACTGAAAAGTTTTTTAGAACTTTGTAAGACCTATGTAAAGACTTTTCAGAGAGTAGCTATAAAATAAAAACTAAAAACAGCAGTAGATGCTTAAATGTCATTCTCTAATAGACAATTAAAGACATATGCATTGTCTCAAGCTAGGTTCAAGGACAGTTCTATAATACTTTTCAAACCTATAATGTCATTCTACAAATCTTGAACTGTCAGTAAAGTTACCAATAATATTCTTTCCAAGAAATACAGCCTAAAATTTTACCTTTTCTGACTTACAAAATGAAATATAGATTTACTGGAAATACAAGCAAAAAACCACATAGAACAGAACTGTAAAAGCAATAAAAAAATATCCAAAGCTGCAGAAAAAAATACATATAAAGAAAAGCACATAGTATCAAACTAATGAATAATGAAAATTAGAACAACCAAAACAAGAAAACCAGTGCAGAAACAGAAAACTGAAGAGAAATTGCTTGATGCAAGAATAAAACAACTGGCACAAAACAAAAGAAATGCTAGTGCATGCAGAGGTTTTTCAACTACACAAATCTAAAATGGAAAATGATAGCTCAAACTGCAATGTAAGCATGGAGCTGTGCAGCTCCCGTTCACCAGCATAAGAAATACCAGTCCAGGTGGTTTGAACACGAGGAAGGAAGGTCCCAGATAGTGTAGAAAATGACAGCTGATGTTTTTTAGGTAGGGAGGCAATACAAGCAAAATTTCCGCTAGATTAAGACATGTGCAATTATCTAGACTCTGTGATTTACATTTCAGCTAAACTGGACAGGAGGGAAAATCTCTAGTACTTTCATTTGAAAGAGTATCTTTTTGGAGTGAATTGTACTTTTCTTTATAAATTGAAGGTCTCCAACCCACAGTTCAGTAAGAAGCTAAATCCACCTTTGTAACAGGCATCAAACAGTCTTGGGTAGTGAGAAAGGATTGGCTGGAATTCAGCTAGAGTAAGATAACAACAGCTCCAAGCAGCCTGACCTGAGACCTGCAGCCCCAAGGACATGACCCAGTCACACCTGCCAACAGAAAGATGTGTTGCTCATACTTTCAGGAGATAACACAACATTTTCAAACTATGGGAGAACTGCAGAGCTGAATCTTTAATGTGCTCCACACTCCAGTTTTCATTTGTGACTGAGTTAAGGTTTCCAGAGAGGCACCAGTGGAATTAAAATAATACTATTACGTAGAAAATAAATAGGAAACCTATGTGCTGACAGAGAGTCAGGAATAAGGGGTTTCATTATTAAAAAAATCCCTAGGTCTCTAGGATCAGAATCTTCAAACCACAGGGATCAGGATCTTTTTGTGCTATTACAATAGTACAATATTATAGAGTATTTGTTGGAGAAATGGCAAATATTTCATTTTTTTAAACTTGGATCTAAAAGGAATAAATACCATGCTAAAATGCTTTATAATGCTTTTAACACAACCCTTTCCCCCTCTTAGTAACAACTTAAACCAAGTTTCAAATTATTACTTTTCCTCAGTCTCACACTAACTGACACCATTTTTTTTCTGAGCAGTATCTAAAGCTACTGGACAAGGATTATATCCCAGGTAAATATTCAATATCCTGAATGGATTCAACTTTGTTTCTGCTTCAGATTAATGTCCATGTGCACCGGCTGGCTATACAAAGGCAAGAAAAGATAACACTCTCTTTCTGTAGTACTAATGTCAGGACTTTTGCATAGAGAAATTACCAAAGTAATTCCTGTAGCTGCACTGGAAGTATATTCAAATAAACCACTACATAAAACATTTTTCCTTTTGAGTATGAAATTAAATTCATCTAGCTCTTCTCCACTATATAAATATTTTGCTGTGGTTTTTCTCATGGTGGAAGAAATCTTTCTGGCAATAAAAAACAATTTTGCAAGACCATGAACTGGAAAAGCACTTCAACATCTGCAGTCTTACCTTCATCTAAGCATTTGACAATGGTTTTAGCAACACATTTTAATTTTTTTATTTCAGAGACTTCCTGCAAGAGGAGTAATTATGCATGAAGTGGATGGGAAGTCTCTGGGTCAAAGAAACAAGTGCTATCTTTTGAAGGGACATAGACTGGAATGAACTAAGTTGTATAAGAATTCTCCAAGCAAAGGATTTCTCTGCTGTCAGTTCAAACCACAAGGAGAATCTCCCTCAAATAGTTAGTGAGGTAGATATTTTTTTCTCGAAACCATCTTAGATTTTGCACTAAGTATAATTGTCCAACATTCCCCCTCTTATAGTATTTATTTGGTATTTTATGATGACAAGTCCCTGATCCAGTGTACTTCACAGTAGGTTAGAAGGGTTCCTGTGACTGTCATTATTCCTCTGATCTTTTCCTTATCCTTTGTGGATTTGTGCATTTATTGTGATGAGCAATTAACTAGTAGGCTAATATATACCAGTTCAACAGCTCTTCACTAGAATATACAAAACACAGCACACAGCTTGCAAGTAGAACTGAAAAAATGCCAACCCAGAGTTATTAGACCATAAAACTTTCCCCAAATATTTCTTCATTATATACTTGAAACCTCACAACTCTGCTATAGTTTTTGGAGCATTTTCAATCCCAGTGTATGCTAGTAAGAAACTTTAGGTCATACCAATGTCCCAAAACAACTGACTGCTAACCCATTAAATAACTCCGAAGCATCACCTATATAACAGGCCTTATCATCACTTGTCCTGCAGAAAGCACCTGCAAACTCTGTATCTGTTTGCAAGTCCATAGGGTTTCAGTTCCGAAAATAAACACTGTGGTTCCACTTTGCTACACTGATACAAAAAATTGGCAGGAAAGTGAAGGCCACAACAAATACTCCCTTCACCTACTGACAAGTAAAAAGATATCTTTGTAACAAAATGATGCAGTGCCTCCACACATCATATCTCCCAACACCACAGTTATCTCATACTATCATTCTGTTCAAATTCTCAAGTGTCTAATGGCGTTCTATTACTTGAAGATTAATAGCTTCAGTTTCATTTATAAATATTAAGGTTAAAACTTGTTTGTGTATTTTGGCAACTAAATCTACAGTTGGATTAATTTTCCTAAATCATATTAGCTTTGCTAGAATAAGTCTAGCAAATGCTGGCTCCCTTACCAATTAACTCCGCCAGGGTCAGTTCTATCAACAGGTAAAAACATAAGGAGGTCTATGTGAAAAAATGCAGAAGTGAACAATATATTTTGAATTCTGCAGTGTAGACAAAAGATTAGAATATGCTTCCTGCTAATACAAATCCATTTGCATAGCAGAGAAACCTTGGATCTATGTACAATATTGCTGAATAAAAAACCCACAAAAAGTTGAGTTCATTAGCAAGCTATTTCAATTTATGAAACTGACCCAGAGGGAACATAATTTGAAAAACAGTGCTCTCGTTCTGTAAATGTTGAATCAGGTTATTGATATGACTGTACATTAATGCATCATGCAAAACAAATTCATGTCACAAATAGCCAGGAAATTATTCTACAATACCTGACTCCATTTCTAACAAAGCACAGGCAAAACCCTGAACTGAATAATCATATTTTTGACACAGCAGAACACATAGTCCCAGAGATGTTATTAAACGAAACACATTGAAATAACACTTTGTTATTATTTAATTGAAAACTTATACAAATTGTCAGAGAAACTGTTTTTTCTCCAGGGCCATAAATTCCTGGACTGGTAACAGCTGAAGTTTGTTTATAAGATGCTATGTCACTCGGTGTTCACAGCAACATCCCTGGGAGTTAAAAGACTAATTCCCTGTACATGGTCAGTTTTGTTTTAAAGCAGGATAGCAGACTGCTTTGCAGCAGACCAGGAGCATCACTTTTAGCTCCACCTACACAATTCATCTTCATACAAGGTGGTGACTTACAGATCAAACTATGTTATTCTCATTAGCAGTACTGAGTTACTTAAGCACCTTCAGACAGGTCATTTCATTACCTTAATAACTCAATAAAAGATCATATGTTATCCTACATAACATGAGTTGGTTTGTTTCATGTCCACTTTAGAGAATCCAAAATTGCCCCTTAACACAGTTTTCTGAAGCAATTTCTTCAAACATGTAAGCTTCAGTTCAACTTACAAGAACAATTTTCCATATTTTTTTCTGTACACACTATAAATTTATACTGCTTTTGCAGCAGTGTAAGAATTAAAACCTTTGTGTTTTCCTGAAGTACAAAATCAGAAACATAACTCAGATTTATTCCTACCATTATCTAAAAAAGAGAAATAACTATGATCACATTATATACAGAATGTACTCTGCTTACAGAGATCCAGTGTGACTGCTGATGACATAAAAGCTGAGACAGACAAGTCTTTGTTTACTTATAGTATAAACTTTTAGTCTTAAATTATCTTTTCTTTATATCAAATAGATTCTTGCTTCAATAAACTTCCAGTCCCTGTTCTCACCTTATAAAAATTTTCTGACTTAGATAACGGTGATGCTGAATTCTCAGCCCCAAAGAGGTTTTAAATTCTTCTTTGTTTTCTGGGGGAAATATCTGCTTTCTCATAGGCTCTCTAGCATAGCACTGAGCAGAGCACTTTAATCAATTGCAAAGTGCTTTCAAGCTATGGTGCCTATTTGGCACTGTCCTGAGATAGTGATTTGACAGTCTGTTATTTTTCAGCTTCGCTACTGCAATTCAGTATTTGCAAGGATCAGAGGGACTTCCATAAGCTCCAGTTATACATAATATAGCTCATCAGCTCCTCACCAGGAACAGCAAGTCAGCTCTGTTCTCTCTCTTCTGCTGAAGTTTTGAACTATCTTTAAAATGAAATCATTGTCTTGTGATGTTATCAGTAATGGAGGTCCCACATCTCCCTCACAACTTTGCATGGTTTCATAGAAGTCATACATGTCACAAGGAAATAGGTTATCTGAAAAAACCTATAGAATCCAGTAAGCTATGACAGCTCTTGCTCTGGAGCTCTACACATTGCAAAACCAGGATGTGGCCCATTGAGCTTGAAAATTAATCCACCAGGCCTGAATCTCATGGGATGCATCTCCTATGCAGTGCAGTGCAACGCTGCTCATGCAGATATGAAGCAGAGTGAGTAGGTGGGCATTGGGAGTCTCTGAAGCAAACACTGTCCAAAGACAGATGCTTCATACCTTCAAAACACTGAGAAAGCAGGCAGAGATAACCAGAAGTCAATTTTGAGTTTTGAGTAGCCTTATTTTATCAACAATTTTCCACTGCTCTTAGGTAAATCGCTATAAAAAATACGTCTTTTTCACAGGTAGTCTTAGAATCATAGACTCGATTAGGTTGGAAAAGACCTCAAATATCACCATCAAGTCCAAACCAAGTTATCCTGGCCCTGCCAAGTCCACCACTAAACCATGTCCCTAAGTGCTACATCCACATGATTTTTGAACACTTCTGGGGATGGTGATTCAACCCAGGCAGCCTTTTTCAATGACTGATCATCTTCTCTGTGAAAAAGTTTTTCCTAATATTCAATCCAAACCTATTCTGCTGCAACTCGAGGCTGTTTCCTCTTGTCCTGTGGCTGGGTGCCTGGGAGAAGAGGCCAACCCTCACCTCACCACACCCTTTTTTCAGGCAGTTGTGGAGAGCAATAAGATTTCCCCTGAGCCTCCTTTTCTCCAGGCTAAACACCCCCAGCTCCCTCAGCCGCTCTTCACAGGGCTTGGGCTACAGACCCTTCACCAGCTTCATTGCCTTTTTTTTCCCTGAATTATTTAGAATGGATAACATGGGATTGCTGTGTGCAGCACACTGCATATCTCTATACAGACATGTAGCTTCAACATTATCACTTGTGCCATGAAAAAGTTTTACCAGCTTCTAAATACAGGTCATTATTGTACAGGTCATTACAGATTGTTAATAAATCGTTAGTGTTTTAAATTTACTGTGTGGCTTTCTTATAAGCATTCAAGGAGGTGGAATTTGAAAGAAATATTTCACACAAGAGTTAAAATACTGATAAATTCTTCCAAAATAAGGAATTCTTGCAAAATGAGGTATTCCCAAGCAGCTACAAAATAAAAAAAAAAAAAAAGAAATTTCCCCTATCCTTTAAGATCTACAAGACAGTTTGCATTATGATGCTAGAATCATTACCAGGGAAGTATAATTTAAATTATAGTAAATATAATTTATTATGAGCAGGTTTTTTTCCACTGTTGTACCCCAGCATTGTTCTAGGCTATTTAATAAGTTTCCTGAGCCATTCTGAAATTCTCAGAAAAATGTAAGAGCATTTTATTTCAATAAATTAGCTGAAAACAACAACAACAACAAATATAGGCTAAAAAACCAACCAACTAACAAAAAACCCCTATGCTATTCCTTCCAAGAAATAATGAACTATTTACCACCACATAGCACAGGATCTCAATATATTCCTGTACTTATCCTTTTCTACATTTTGCCCTCCAAATTAATGCTCTTTTTGGCTTACGAGACAGGTTTCTTTGACGCTGGTTCAGCCGGGTTTATAGGTTAACAAAAAAAAAAGAAAAAAAAAAGAAAGAAAGAAAAAGACCACCTTCAAATCCACCTTCAAAAGTGGGTTATCCTGACAAAATGTAGTATTGGAAGCAATCCCTCTATCACAGACAGATTTAGACATGGACTACTACTGACTTTCTGATATGTGCAAATGCCAAAGAGAAAGAAACAGAGTAGTCTGCCACAGTTCAAAACAAAACCCAACTATCACCTTTTAGAGAAAACATAAAGTAGTCCATGCTCACCTTCCACATGCTCAAATACTGTATGCCTTAGAGAAGATTTTCTTCAAATACAGAAACTACTGATCTGTTTTGAAGGTGTGAAGTCAAACATATCAGAACAATTGGCATGATTATGTCCAAGTTCAGCAAAGAAGTAAGGGTTATTACATAATTTACTATGCCAGCTGTACCACTATTATCATCTGATTAGTCAGTTTGCTCACACTGTCATGTGAGATACAAACACGCAGCATGTAACTGGCCTGTGCGGTGCATGAGAATGTTCTGTGCTGATCACAAGAAGCTCTCGTGGGACCAGATTTATCTTGTCTCTTAATTTGTACAAATGAACAAAAATGAAAAGGAAACTCCAGGGGAAGATGCTGGATCACCAGCAGGATTGTCACCTCTGTGATTCTTTGCAATAGAGACCATTTTGATTAGGCCAAAAGAGAAGCTGGTACTGACAGCTCTTGGACAGCACCGCCCTAAGTTGCCAGGCTCTCCCCCATTTCCCTCGGGGAAAAGCTGCCATGCCCAATCTGTCCCCACACTACCTAATCTGAAATGCCCTAGGGAACCTAGCTCTTCCTCAAATTCTTCCCCCGTCCCTGCCTGGAATTTCCCAGGCATTTTGCTTAGCACACATAACTTTATTAAATGTCATGGTCTATGGTGTGTTATCACCCCGTCCCCTGTCTTCCAAGCCTGTTTCTGGGGACTAAGGCAAATGCCCCACTATTCTCCCTCTAAGCAGACAGGGTCACCATGCACAGGCTCAAGGACAGGAGACGCCAGCTCTCTGCTACCTCAACAGAGCAAGAATTGAATGTCCTCACACTGGTTTCCCTAAGAAGCAGGTGCCACCAGATCCTTAAAAGGGAGGATGGTTTTTACACTAACCTCCTCCTGCCATTTGAAAGCCAATGTAATATTTATGTTCAAGTACAGAGGTCATTGCCTGTCAAAACATCACACTTTACACAAAACATCATACTGCTGTTCAGTGCAGCTTGATGTGTACACCTGTAAAAATACAGGCACAAGTGAACTAACTGTTAACTTCTTGCTAGCTGTGTATTAATGTGGAGGAACTCTCACATTTACCAGAAATCCAGACATATAAACAACATAAAAAACAAGTAGTTTATGTAAGCTGCTCTTTCTTAATCAGAAAATGGTTTCAGTATTGAGCAAGTGGATCTAAGATGCTGTAAAATTATTAACGTGCTGTTGCCTGGATACAATTTTTTCCTATTTCATTCCCAAGCTTTATATAAAAAATCTACGTTAGCTGTGTTCTAGTTGTCCAACTGAAAAGTAAAAATTCCTACACATTCAGAGAAGTAATGCAGCATTTGGCTTAACTTGAAGATACATAGTTATTGATTTGCCATATATGCATACAAAATTTTAAATTAAATAAATATTTTAAATTTATAGTATTATGGTAAATTTATAATACTATGTAACAATAATTAATGTATCTTTATTAAAAAATTGTATTTCTAATGAGTTATTTGCACTCTACAATTATTTCTGAAATACTGTCTCTATATTTATTGCTAAAACACTATCTATATAACTGTATTTTAGAGATATAAAAGCAGATAAACTAAACCATATGCATAAAATTGTTTTAGAGATAAGGAATGCTTTATAGACACATTCAAAAATACAAGAAATGGCACAATTAGACTTACTAAGTGATTTTAATTTAGCTCCTAATATGCTCTCTGCATATATCACTAAAGTATATAAACTTTTACTGCTGTTTCACTAGTTGCATTTTCCTTATCATTTTCTCATTCACTATATAGAATGGGCAGTATTAATTTAAGAAACCCAAGGGTTTTACTTTATTTCAGCTCTACTGTGCAGTCTGCACAGAACTGTCTTACAACAAAACCAAAACCTGCATAAAGATTAAATTCTTCATAACATCCTTTCCCACCATATTAATTAATACCTCAGTGCTACAAAACCATGTCTGAATTTATTTTGATAAATACTCTGCAGAAAACCCTATTTTTTTTATGTTTGCTAAATAAGCTCTGATATCCTTTTAATCTGGTATTTATAGACTGACAAGAATACATGATCATAAACACCTTTGCTGTTATGTACAAAGTTTAAACCCTGCTCACAGAATTTTTTTTTGCAGTACAGTAGCAACAGGCGCTTCAGAGTTTCACTCAGACATTTCTAACTGCATTGCTGAATACAGAAGGTGCTCAAGAGAACATCACTCATCTAAATATTGCCTTGGTGAGCTCCACATGTCCTCAGGGAAAACACGTCTTCAGAAAACATGTCATATTTTAATTCTGAAACACTTAAAGGTAGGTATCACAAGACATCTCAGTTATTCCAACTGACTGCAGTGAGAATTATGCAGTTAAAGATCAATACAACTCAGATGGGGTTAAAAAACATGCGCATCTTCCAAGTAAATTAAAAAAAAAAAGTCTATTTACTTATTTTACAAATTCACCAGTGCTAAGTACAAAGGATGATCAAAAGCAGAAAACAGAGAAACAGAAAAAGAAGAAAAGCAGAAAAAGAAGAAAAATAAAGGGAGGAAATAAAGAAAAGTAAGCAGAATGTAAGAAGAAAACTGAAAAAAAAAAAAAAAAAGAATAATCCACAAAACATGCCCTGTTTAATAGACCTTGCTTGCACAACAGTGTCTTTATCTGCTGTTTGATGGAACAAGCATAGCAGTGACAACTAATTTCCTGAATTGCAGCTTGTGGCTAATTTGTTGCATGACCTAGAAAAAAAGTAGTCTTTAATGAAGTCATAAGTAATTTTACCATACACAGTAACATTTCATCCAGTCACATGCGGTATACGTCCAGCCACACAGCGACAGACCTTGTACTGCACTCCCAAGAGTGAAGGTTGTCATGGCTACTGCTACTTCAAAAGTCTTGACTTCTTATGACTAACATTTTATGTTTAAAAATAGTATTATGACAAAATATAAAAGATAAAAAAATACATCTTTGGGCATGGTGCTATGAAAACAGTAAAAACATGGTTCTTTTTTTTTTTTAATCTAAACCATTTACAGTCATACGATATAAAAGAAAGAACTTACTTGGATTGTTTTTCCATACATATAACAAAAGCACCCCTTAATGTCCTTAAAAAGACACAATTTCTAAAGTCATGATGGAACACAGGGCAATTAATGTCCATTTTTAATAAAATGCCCTCCAAATTGAAGAATTATCACAATTAAAATAGTTGTCACTGAATGATCTGACTGTGGTAACAATTTGTTACACATACATGCTCATCTGATTTATTTTTTTTTTAATGCCATGCTGAGACTTTATGAGTTTGTGAAAATCTTACTTAATTAAGAGCCAAAAAATCACAACTGAAATAAAGCTGAAGGAAAAAAAGAAAAAAAGGAAAAAAAGAGATTATTTTTCCTCAACTATATTGCTTTCACTTCATCGAATGGGAGTATCTTATTCTATTTTTGGCATAAGGACTCAGCTCTGCTTACGCAAGATGAGTCATGGGGATGTCTCCCTGATGAAACTGCCAATTTTGGAGCCTTCATTACCTTTTAATGGAATGCGTAAAAGCTTGCTACTCACTACAGCACTGAGGTACATCCCTCTATCCTAGGTCTTGACCCTAATTTACCTTCAACTCTTGTCAATGCACATTTCTTCCCCTTTAAGATATTATTAGGGCATACATAGTCAGTAAAAGAGGGTTTAGGATCTGAGAGTTCAATTCCCAGCTGAAGTTCTGTGAGACTATATCTCCCTTGAAATCAATTTAAGTTGTACTATTCCTGCATCAGTTGAACTCTGATGGAGTCTCAGCTGCAGAGAATATAAACCCACTTTTTTGGTTAGGCTGGTTACTATTTATGCCATTTTATTCTTGTTACTTGCTAAAACCATCCCTTGCCTTACCTGCTGAAGATGTGGTCTGCAGAATCATGAGTAAGAGCTGTGCAGAAGCATCTCTGTGAGTTTTGGGGGGCTATCTTTGGGAATTAAAGGAAAGGTGAAGACCTTTCTTCTCTTCTCCCCTGTCTGCAGTGAGTTTTCCAAACCAACATCAAAAGGATTATCCATCTGTAAGAAGAGTCTGTCTACCATATGTGGCCACAGTATTTATAACATTTAATGGGATTTTAAACTAACTTACAATTATTTAAACCAAAACAAAATAAGCCTTTCTTAAAAGAGAATATGTTACAGACACGTTGTGGATCTGTGACTATACATTCAGCAAGTTTATAAAAGCAATTATTACTTAATAATTGTACTGGGTGTACAGCACAAAACTACCAATCCTTGAAATATATTAGGATATTATGGCTGCTAGACATCTGCAATAAAACCTTTATCTTTTTTAGAAATATATTGAACATCAACATGCAGAAATCCTGAGAGATACTACTCAAAAAAGAAGATGGACATTTTGAGGTGAAAACATATCAGTTGGGGTCAAGATTTTGTTAAATTTCATAGATGCATGTTGGACTTTAGAGGAAGGTCTACCAGAACCATCTAACTTCAGCATTAAAGGTCTGAAAAGCAAGCTACACTTCTGAATATGATTAATGATATGATTAATGAAATTATTAATCTGATAATGCAGTATGCTTTTTTAAAAATGTTTGTACTAGATGCTTTTTTAAGCTGGAGGGGCTTGACACTATTCCATGCAGAAGCTATGTTTCCTTTCTTGTTCTATTTTTTTCTGGTTTAAGGCACAATGCCCCAAAGCACAGAAAAAGAGACATGTTAATAAGGGTGCAGCAAAGCTTTATTTCTTCATTGGTTTAAGACTCTTAGCGTCTTATATCTCAAAAAATTTTAATACTTAACACATTTTAATTCCTGATCTGCATGTTGCAGTTACTGACTATATCAAAAGGGCAGCATGTTCAGCATGCATCTAGCTTCAGATTGATCAGCTTTAAAAAAAAGCTAACTTTGCAAATGCTCCTGATACAAGCAGCAAATGAAAATCCTAAGAGCTAACTTCAACTGCCACTCCTGACTTTGGATGGAGGCAAAGGGTACACAGCAAAGCTGATTTTGACCTCTAATGTTCATCACAACTTCAACAGCACTGTGCCAGGTTCATTTATTATCTTGAATGATCATTTGGTATTTGCTACTCACATCAGTGCAATATACCTTTAGATACTATTGAAAGACCATAACAGTGAGTTTAAGCATTACTTTGTAACAATATAGAGCACAGAAAGTGAGTGATAGATCAGAGGAGGAAGAGGACAGCAAAGAAACTGGGTCCAGACACCCCATGGGAATACTGAGATGGGAACTCAGGCCCCCAGATATTGAATTTGCCTTTACTGCAGTTACCTTTGGCAACTGCAGAGTGACTGTGCCGCTTCATCTGGTCCTAGTGAGAGTAACTGCATTGCAATGTCCCATTAGACGGTCAGGCTTGGGTGCTACTGTAAAGTGCAGTATGAGTTATCTGCTCCCTAATGTCCTACCGCAGCATTAAAATCTTAGCTGCTTTTCAAATCTGCTAAGAATATATCAACACAGAGAAATGGTCAATCTCAGTATACTACCAGAAACAAACATGAACAAGGCACTCAAAATCAAACACACATCTTTGGGACACAAAAGCTATCCCAGACACCCATCATGAAACAGGTAAGAGGAGTTTGCATCTTAATTAGCTGTGAATGTCCTGAAGAGGAGGCACCATCAACAAAATAGGTTTTTTCCAGATGTAACTAATCTGGACAAAAATATGCTAGTTCATACTGGCCATTGTTGGTAGTAAAGCTGCAGGCAGGTCCACACTTACTCCATGAAATTTGCATTTTCTTGCTATATACACAACTACATTATTTTCTATTAAAAATGCCAAGAATTCATCTTAGGCAAACTGTCTCAGAAAGTGATCATTTTAGCCATGGTCCCCTTCCTCATTAAAGGAAAAATCCCACCACAAGGCAAAGTGGTGTAGCAGCTGGAACTCACGGCCAGGAGCAGAAGTTAGCAAACTGCTGTCCTCCTCATTTAAATCCAGAGTCAGCTTCAAGGATGCTGACTGCTGAGTTTTCGCACAGTCAGCCATCTGAAATACATATTAAAATGTGTCCTGGCCATCTAGGTAAGCCGCCTGCAGGTGAAGGGCATTGTGCTTTGCAGCTGCAGAGGGATCTTGTACTTACACTGGTGTGATACAGCTCCCAAGGATGTCTTGCTCAAAGGAGATCTGGTGTCATCACCTCCTCTCTGAAGGACGAATGACCAAGTATCAACCCACCTATTCCTCAGTTATTCATTCTTAATGGCTTCATAAAGAAATATGCCATTCATCACAGTAGCCAGCCATAATGGAAGTCAGTGCTTGAAGTACAAGTGTAATTCATTTACAGAATATAATACAACACCACAACAGCAGATATTCTTTCCATATCTACTCACTTGCATTTAAAAGATGAGATAGAACACACTTTCCAAATTTCCCACAAATTTGCTTTTATTCTGGAATAACTCTCAAAATACAGTGCAATAGAGGAAAAATGAACACTCTATGGACACAAGGTATAATGGTAAGATGTGAAAAAGCACCCCTTACTAGTCCTCAATGCTCTTCAGGAGATAGGTATTTTAATTTTTCCTTGAAAAGAAACAGATGAAATCTTTCTTCTAAAGACAGATCCAAAAGAAACAGAATACTTATCAAGACTCCCTGTCTGCATAACGTGCTCTCCTGCGATATTCCATGTGATAAAATTACTCAACTGACTTGTTTTGGAATATTTAGTCTCTTTAAAAAGTAAAAATTTGGTTTCTGGTAACAGGTGCTGATACTGTCCAGTGATCTGAAGAAACCTAGACACAGCCTTTAACTGCTGCATTATGTCTTCATCATAAAGCAATTCCTAGGATCATAGTCTGTCATTGCTATCCTCAGGTGGCACAAAACAATCTGTAAGGGTGGTGGACATTACTCATGTTCAATTTCAAAGAGACTGATTTGTTAATGAGTTCTCAGTGCCACCTATTAGTTAATTTCAAACTCACTGATCAAGTTCATGATCATAAAGGAAAAGCTAGAGAAAAGAGTGGTTCTCCTTTTACTTGTTGAATGGCTATTTTTAGAAAGGTTTTAAGGTAGGAACGAGCTTCTTAAGTTTTAAATATTACAAAGACTCATCCAAGCTGGAGATATTTTATTGCTTCTGTTTGTTATGGATGATACATGAATAATCAAACTTAAGGTCAAATACTTCCAGACTTTATTTTTTTAAAGCAGGTAGGGAGCTAACTGCATGTCAAGAACCATTCATTGCTCAGGTTCTGTCAGGGATATAAAGTTTCACAAAGTACATTTCCTTCCTGCAAGATACTTCTTAGGATTCTATTCACTGAGTGATTAAATGAACTAAATGTGAAAACTATTGCGGACTTTAATTAGCAGCTTGACGTTCTTAACACAAGCTGTTCACTTAGATGCAACGTCTGTTTATTTGGAAGGGAACAAGTGCACTTGGACATTTTACCAGGGATTTTGACTAATACAGATGTAAGTAGCTGTGAGATAATCACACCTCCGCTCGTATTCTTATGTCTGTCCCATTCCTCAGAAAACAGATTTTATCAGGCCCACAGTGGTCTTTAAATAAAACTTCTGTGAGAGTGATTCTGTCTGGTGCTAAGTTTATGCAGCTTAACTGAAACAGTGATAAATGTGCAGGTGTCTATGTGTTCATGACATCAGTATTAGAACAGAAAACCTCAAATTATCAGCAGAACCAGGAATTAGTAACAGTACTTCCGTCCCTCTCTTTCCCCATAGACAATCTCTTCAAACTGAAGGTTGAAACATTATTAGCAACATCAATTCCCTGTTAAGGTCTTCAAAAGTTCAGGAGGGTAAAACTAACATGCTAATAATCTTTATGTCATTGACCTATTCTGCTTTTTAACTCTACAGATTAAACTGTAAGAGCAATAACTACATAAGAAGTATTTTCTCTGCCTGTACATCAGTACCAATGATATACCTTTGCTAAGCAAACCATGTATATTACGGTTTTCTATAAACACAGAAATAGATCTGAGTAATGTTGTGTCCAAAATCCTGAGAGAACTCTGCACGATGTATTTTCCAACTAAAAGCATTTAAAAAATAGCTTTTGATTTTATCCATTTAAAATGCACATCCCATACAAATAATACCTGCATAGAAGAGGTAAGTAAATTGCCTAAATCATTGCCTCAGTTTCCTCATCTGTGAAAAGAGATAAAAATCTTTTAAACACTGTCACATGAGGCACTGTAAGAGAAAAATGCTATTGCTCTACAAAAGAGTATTTGTTCAATTAAATCTCCAAGTCTCCTTTAATGCTATTTTCTCTACATGTTTCTCCCCATGTTTTAAAAACAGCTTTTACAAAAATGATTGCATATGATTTCTAGAACTTTGCATACACAAATGTTCACAGAAGCAGTGGAAAACGCAGGGAGCTCCTTCATGTAAAGCAAAACATGAGTGAAGTTAAGACTCAGCAGACCCTATGCTACACACTTTCAGAAAAAGAGGAAAAGCTGTTTAGTTCTACTTTCAAGGCCTTGCTACACCAGCATGATAAGGAGCATAGGAAAGATACATAAATTCCTTGCTTGACTGTTTACGGTACCTTTTAGGTCACAGGATCTGGACACAGCGATGTGTATTCTGTAAACTGACTTCCCTCCTTGTCCCACAGTCCTGCTCCTATACTGCAGCAGACGTCTCCAGAATATGTTTGACCTGATTGCTCTAAATGCACAGAGTAACCAGCTGGCCTAGGGCACAGTCTGCATTTAAATATTGTTGTGAGGAAGCCAAAACATTACACTTCCTTCCCTCACCCCTAATCCTCCTTTTCTTATAGCACTTACTACTAAAACCTGCTTGCTTTACCCCTACAGATGCCAGCAGGCCCTGGTGTCCTGTGAAATTAATTGTTTATGATGCTTTGCTGAAAAGGAAAATGTACTGATTCACTCATATGGAGACCACTTGAAGCTCCATTAACACCCACATACACCAGAGTGAGCTCAATTTTCAGTCTTGTTTGTTCCTCGTCCTGCGTTTTACCTTCCACCTGCAGCCAGGGTTCTGTTCCATTTGCAGCTTTCCAAACCCTCAGAGAATGTTTAAGGGAAGGGAAAGGAGTACAGAAAAACATTTTCAGTAACTGCACACATCCATGGTTTATGTTAGGTTTTTAATTATAACACTAACCCTTAAGACCCTTTGTACAATCTTGGTTAGCATTAAACTAAAATTTGGTATAACAAAAATTACATGGCAGTAAAATAACTTAAGGAAGAGATGTTACAAATGTTGACTCACTGCCCTCCCCTCAGTCCCTAGACAAATCTTCCAAATCCAGTCTGGAGAAACCAGACAGGAGAACATCACATCTCATAGTCATGCTCCCAGTCACTCAAAAGATCACTTGTTCGTTTGTAAGATCTGGTTCAGAAATAAGGTATAATACTCCCATTATGGTGACTGAAATTCTGCTAAGAAAAACAGGAGGCACAGATAATGAACACTGCTAGCCTTAAGAAGAATTCTCCCATTTTCTGATTGAGTGTTGTAGGTCCTGCTAAGAGAAGTGGTACAATAAATCCACCACAAAAAGAGAGATGACAGTCCCAAGGTGAATATGAGACCAAATCTTCTTACTGCGTGGAAGGCATGAAGCATTGACTGATTCAGACAGATGAGTGTCAAGTTTTTTAACCCCTGTTCTTCTGAATTATAAGCAAGGTGCTCAGCTACTAAAGTGCCTAAAGCCTAGAATTCTGCTGGTTGTCTGTAAAAACAGAACCAAAGTCACTAACAGACTGTAGTCACAAAACTAAAGACTAGGTGAGACAAGATTTTAAAAACCGGTAAAATTTTGCAGGCGTTCTGGCCCAGGAGTAAGCAGAATAGGATTTTTCAGGATTTAAAGTTTGGAATTTGAGAGACAGATTTCAGCTAAATCTGCTTTCATATCCAGCTGATCTGAAGGGCAAATGGCCTTTAAAACATGTAACATTACCTCATGTCCATATGTACTGGAGAAAAGAATCTGCCTGAATTGATCAAAATAAGCCTGACATTTTTAAGTTAAAAAATCACTGCAATTAAGATGCCAAAAAATCCAAACTATAAAAGATAATTTTAGCTACCTTATGAAGTAAAACTACAACTGCACTGTAAGCATCTCCTAAGACTGACATGCAGCACCTTCACAAAACTTAATCAAGAAGCATATTATATAGAGAATTTCAAGATCCTTCCATACACTCAGAGAATGGTAAACCTGCGCAGGAATAAAAATGGCTTATAAGTTAATGATCTGTTATCCCTGATGTGCCCCAAATGAAAAATAACAGGTGGCTCTTTCATTACATCAGTGCCTGAGCACAAAGCCCTTCAGTCAAAGAAAACAAGACTGACCTTACTCTAAGACGTACCCAAACATCAACAGTCAGGCAACCGTGGCTTACTTGTCTTCTGACTGGAGGAAGCAAAAGTGACATGATTCCACCCAAAAGTAGTGATGACCTGTTGTCCAAGACCAGTGCAAATCGCATCCAAACAGACCAGGAAACCAGCCTAGTGATTGAGACAGGGCTTTTTCTGTTCTTATTCCTCAATATCAAAACATCCAGTGTATCTATTACTTCAGGTCCCATTGGATTTATATTACAAAGCATTGTGTATTATCAAATTTCTATGAAATCCTAAATTTTTAGTCAAACCTTATGCTTAACTGGACAGTTTTCTCCTATAAGCAGTTTGAAAGCAGAATTTTTACCATCTGAGAAAGAATTACAAGGATTTAACCCTTGAAATGAAAAATATAACAATTTAAGAAGATTCATTGCTATGAGGCCATGACAATGCATCTTCTAGCAAAAAATTCAGATTAAAGAAATAATATAATACACATATGAGTGTCAGATACAGGAATGAGTACGTGAGGTAACTTATTATAAGTAACCCAAAGGTAAGCATAATCAGAATGACTCATTACGAACATAAGTATAGACGTATATGCATCCCAGCTAGCAGCTGTTGTCTGCTTAATTTAGCAGCTAACAAAAATCTTGATAGCTTTTAGCGAGACAAAACTTGCTAGTTTGTAGTGAGACGATGATGTACTGCGGGTGCCAACAGTTTTAGTCAATTTATTTTATATTTGTTGAAATACTACAATCAGCCAAGAAATAAACTCCATATCACTATCACTTTCTCCATAACACATTTTTATTTTGCTGGATAAAACTCTAAAAGTATCAAAAACATACTTTATTTTAGTCCAAAAAATTTAATTATTTCATAACAAGTGATGGATCCTCTGATATAACCTACAAGTATAGTAAACCATGTTCCCTCTTAACAGGGTAGCTATGGCAAAAAGTTTCTTGTAGCGCATAGAGATTTGTTCTGGAGTATCCATAATGTTTCAAACTTTTCCCTCCTTTTTCTTAATTCAAAATAAACATTTACCAAAGTCTCTAAATGGTAGAAAGTCTGGACCTCAAGGGAGCCTAGAAAAGACTGCATCAGATGATACTAGGATGTTTTGCATTTGTAAACTTCACACCACTGCAGTAAAATTGTCTATTTCTTCCTTGATTTTCAATTATTATTCATGTCCGAACAAAAAGCCGAAGGAAAAGACCATATCTTCATTGCCTCTTAAAAACAAAAACAAAACAAACCAACCAAACAAAAATACAAAACCAAAAAACCTACTCCAAACCTACAAAATTTAAAAATTCTGGATAAAAAGCCCAAAAGGTTCTTCTGTAGTTCTCAGGAGCGACAAGGAAGCTCAATATGGGTACACTTAACTGTTTAAGCAATTAAAATTACTTACGTAGCATATATACCTTGCTGCAGTCACTGGTGTTTTTACAGTATCACCACATTGTTACATAATGACGAATTTCATTAGTATTACTCCTGCCTATGTTTTCTTTGCAGGAAGTGGTAAACGACTCATTATGGAGGTATGGTGGATGACACCCAAGTATCATCGTGAAGAGTATTTCAAGATGAATGACTGACATCCCACTTATTTTCCAAGTGGGAAAGTGAGAGAAAAGATGGATGATTTGGTTTGCTCTTGGACATAAAAGTCAGGAGCGTGCCATTAATAGATTCTGATATTAAGTGCTGCAAAGAAGTTTTTTCCATTAGCTGAGGTTCTTTGTTACCTATGTCTGCAACAGATACAGGCAGCTCATAGCAGATTTCAAATCACTCCATTTGGGCAATTTAATAGTTCTATACTCAAAATAACACTACATCCCTTCAAAATACCCAGGTTCCAACAAACAAACATGCTTCCAAGTACTGGAATACACTTGACCTAAGTATGGGAATACAAAGATGACAAATACACACATTGACTTTGTGACTTAAACCCAAAACCACTGTGTAAAAAAAAAAAAAGGTCTAGTGTCTTTTTATGTCTCTGTTTCTGTAAGTGTGCAGAAGATAAGTGCAGAAATTACAGGATGACAGACATTGAAAGACATCTACATGACACATTATTTCAGCAGCTATTATGTTTTAGGAAAGCAGAGATGACACAGTCATTACTTGTCTGAATATACTGAGAAACAAATTAGCAGCAAGGAAAAGAAAATATAGTAAAATACTATGTCACAAAAGTGGTGTTTCCACCACTTCACCAGATGATTTAAACTCAGAGCTGCTGGCTCTCAGCTGAATAAAGTGTCCACAGTTTTTCTTAGTTACTAACCAGGCAAGGTTTTACTGAAGCAAATTGATCTGTTTCCTGTATAAAGACTGAAAAAAGACATAAAAAACTTTACTCTACAAAGGGAAAAACCAAATGTTTCACTAGTACTTTAATTCAAAGGACTTCATTAACAAGTAACATTCACATAATTTTCAAAGAAACATCTTCACCTTCCTATGTCTTGGATTCAATAGAATAGTAGACTTGAGGAATGACGCTAGTTTTATTGTCTGATAATTACCTTAAAATGCTCTTTTTATCATCAAACACATATAGTCAAAATACATTATCTTACCCATGCTTCACCCTTTTCTAGGCAGAAAACTCAAAAAAAGTATTAGGTGTCCTTAAGAAATAAGATCTAAGAGCCTCATCCAGCCCCTCCTTCTCTGAAAGGCTCTTTAAGCAAAGTTAACTCTCGGCATACCAGGCCATACCCATTTTCACACAACGGTAGTCCAACATGAGAGCTTAGCCCAGAGAGGGTAAAACACATCTGAAATACATCTCCCAGAGTTAAAGTCCCTGAAATTTTCTGGGCATACTTTTTTATATTTAATAAAAGAAGTTAAAATTTTATTTAAGAGGTTGACAGTTCTTGTGAAAGTGAAGTTTACCTAATAGTTCTACTTTTAGTAAAAATAAAAAAACTTAAGCGGAAATGGAGTTTTACTGCAAGCATGTCAACTCTGCTTGTTTAATCCCATCTACCAGCTCAACTAAAGATGGTCTGTGAATTAATTTCCAGAGAAGATCACTGACCCTGCATTAAGTGAAAAAAACAGAATCATCCCCACCCCACCCCCAAAAATCCAAAATACAACCTCTGTCCAAATGTTGAGGGGAAAAAAAACCCAAAATAACCAATCTTTCTTGATGGCCACTGTTTTTTGTCTGTAAAAGAGACACATCCCATGCTCTATAGTAATCATGTGTTCTTATGAAGTAAAGAACACAAACTGTACTATCTTAAAGTGGAAAACCTGTATGGGTCATCATCTTCTAACTTCTCCTCTGGCTATGGTTTTAATTAAGATGAAACACAAATCAGAATCTGAGAAAATAAGAAAGGGAAACATCCTCTTGTGGGCCTGATTTATTATGCAGGTTAAAAAATTTAATAGAGTGGAAGAGTAAGACTTTACCAATAACTAGAAGTCATCACTATCTGACAAGGGATTGACAAGCGATTCATGAAGTTCCTGCTATAAAACATAATTTTGAAGGTGCATTGAGAAATCTAAAATGAAGAGCAACCATGGGAAAAATCCTTTCAAGAAATTAACAGACAGGAGCTTAGAAACACTAAAAAAGCCATTCTAAATGAATGTTTTTTCAAACTGTGTGTCTCTTATAGGTGAGATATGAGATGGTTGGAGAAATGTTTTAATTATACATATGGTAGGTTTCACAGACTCAAAAATAAAACCAGAAAAACTTTATACATTTTTAGGTCTAGGAAAGCATGCAAAATTATTCCAAAATGTGGACATTCCCCAAAATCTATGTTCTAACTTAAAAAAGAGTCATAGAAATTACTTGGAGACGAAGTTCTGTTTTGATACCAGTTGACACAGAGAACCAGAGAGGGAATGGCATCTTTAAGATGTCAGTTTTCCAGGGATTTTCCTTTGGCTAGTTTCAGAGATTTCAAAGTTCATCCACTTTTTATTTTCTTCTTTTCTTTTTTTTTCCTTTTGAAATAAGCATGACCTTTTTAATGTTTATTTTCTTAAAAAAGAAAAAAAAATTAAAAAAAATTCAAGACCTATGCAGATGACATGTAAAGAAAAGCTCTCAGGATGAGTGGCATAATCATAACACACCAAAATTAGAAGGCAGTTGAATCAACTTTACCTATTTGGCCCAGCTCATTAAACTGAAAATGAATTTTTCCAGTACTGTGAGACACATATTAGAGTTCTGCAATTTCCTTTCCACTGGCATGGATAATCCCCAGGAAGCTTCTGCCGAACACATGCTTATTCCAGAAGCTGCAGCAGTTAAATAACAAGCTAAGACAGCTGGGTTCAATTTAGGTTGCGGATTACTCATACACTCAAAAAGATAACCACTGTTAGTCTGGTGAAAGCCAGAACTGCTGCCATTACTGAACCCCGTTGCTATGTCCAGCTTTTTTTCTATTTAGAGCATTAAGGAAATATTTCTAAAGGCTACTATTTTCTTGGGGGGGAGGTGGGGGGAGGGAAAGGCACTAATTTCCTAAACAATGACCATTCCTTATCAAAAATAATTATTATTCTTAAGGCCTTAGACTAATATAAATTAAGGAGATTAAAAGCACAGAAATTTGGCATTTTCAACTTTTTGTAGCGCATGCATTGTCTATATTTTACTCTGTAACTGACTTGGCATTTTCCATCTAAAATCTTTGCACAAGAGGGATAGACTTTGTGAAGGAACTATTGTTATAGACAGTGGTATGATTTTTTTTTCTTATTTAGCTCAAAAATGCATTCTGGTAGGAAATTCAAGGTTTACTCGAGGGTGAGTATAGCATCCAAGTCTATGTACTTTTATTTACCAGCTCTCTCAATTTCAGTGTCTATCTAGTCCTTTCCTGTCAGAAATCTCAAGTGGTTGCTTGCACTGACTCGCTCAAAAGCACTAGAAGATTCACTGCTGTATTTTCAGTGGGATATTTGAAAAAATCTTTATTTGAAGTACAAGTCCTAGAGTTTGATATGATTCCATCTACTTTTTATGATAATCTTCTGATTTCTGATTTTAGCAAGATTTTTTTCCCACCATCTGAATACAGTAAGCAAGACACTAGATTCTGCTGAAATAGT
This sequence comes from Aleadryas rufinucha, assembly GCA_013397815.1. NCBI lineage: Eukaryota > Metazoa > Chordata > Aves > Passeriformes > Aleadryas > Aleadryas rufinucha. The sequence goes on along the minus strand of VZTH01019345.1, from coordinate 270,090 downwards.
TAAAGAAAGCTTATGGTCAAATGTGTTCATTGATTATTCATAATTGACTCCAAATATTTTCCACATATCTAACTTCACTAGACATTTTAATTTGTCGAGAATCCACTTTGGTGCGTAGGCTTCATCCTGTCACAGGTAACTCCTCAGAATATTTTGACAAGGCTGAGAAAGGAAAAGTACCAATACTGTTGCAAGACTATCCAACTGCTTTATTGAAGTTTGATTTATTTGTAGAAGATATTTACAAATGTTGGAGTGACTCCATAAAACTATTCCTGGCTAAAGCAACAGTTCCTCACAAAAATGTGGCTCCTGTAACTTGATCAAAGTCTATGTGATGACACCTTTTCTTATATGGACAGAACTTCCTTGTGACATCTTGAGCTGCTTCTTTAACTTTTCACATCTTCCCTACTTCACTTATCTTTTACTTTTTCATGCAATCATGATAGTTACTTTTGGATTATCTTATTTGTAAATCTTATATCTCCATGCTTACACACTGATAACTTGGACTCAAAGCATCAATTAATAAGCCAGTACCTTGAGAATCAGAGTGTAGAGTCCATCACAAGCTAGAATGTCACCTCAGTGCAATTGCATCTTACAAAGTTTCCATACATTCAGAAATGTAAACAAATAACCTTTCCTGTATTAATTGGTTTCTGGGTCTGAATCTAAAAATCTTTTAAATTATAGTATGATAATTTTGTATCAGAAATTCTTGTTTTTCATGTTTAAGTTCTAGTGCATTCCCTGGAAACACAATGATTTTAACAGCATCTGCATGACAGAAGCTTTTCAATACAGGAACATTCTCTTTCAGACAGAAAGTAGCATATTCATGACATAAATAAGCACTTAAAATCACACCACAGAAAGCTCACAGGTAAGCCTTCAAAGGTAAACAATTCACTTCCATTTAAATATTGTACTTTCCCAATGCACACTAGCATTACAGCTATCAAAAGTCCATCTGTCAAAACCTGATAAAAAGAATTTCTACAAGATCTGAAAGCTTTTGAAACATTATTCACCATCCATAACCAGCTGCAGGAAGGGCCACTGCTCTATCATTGCTAATGGCTGCAATGGAAATAATCCTGGGAGAAAGAAATGTTGGCTGTACACTGGTGACTTGTTGACTGTTGGCTAACTGGTTGTGTGTAGTGGTTTAGTTCGCATTTCTTACCTTCTGTGAGACAGGACATTTGGAGGAATGCAAAGCAGGCTCAAAACTTAAAGAGTATGAAAAAGTTTATTACTAACAGAATTAAAAGGAAAAAGAAATAATAAGAAATTAAAGCAAACCACCCTTTTCTCCAGCACCCCCTCCCTTTTCTCCTTCCCAACCAGCACAAAGGATAACAAACCATATTTCTTGGTCAGCATTTACAGTTCTTAAAAGTCTCTCTACTATTTAAGGAAACAGAGGTCTCTTTCGCTTCTCGTGGTTCCCAAAATGCACCAGCCAACAGGTCCCACTCGGAAAAATCTGCCACCGGGAAAAACATCTCTCCCATGGAAAGAAATCACAGTCTCTTCCATACTGCATTGTTACCATGGGCCACACATGGGGTCTCATGTTCAAGGATAGGCAAATTCCAGCTTGAAAACAACAACTCTCTTCTTCACAGAAATTTTTAAAATCTCTCACAACCTCTCACAACTTCTGGGTAACCTGGAGTGGTCACCTTTGTTTTCTCACGTAGGCTGCACAATGAATTTCCAATCCCCCCATGTCTTAAAATGGATTAAAGAGAAAAACAGCTTAGGGTATTACAGTTTCTACCATGGTCTGCAAAAAGCAGTTTTAAGCTACGCGCGGCAAAGCACGACTCCGCCCTCTTTCTTCCCTGCCGCCATCTTCAGCTTCACTCACTTTCTCTTTCTCTCTGACCTTGAAGATGCCATGATGAAGAGTGGTCTTCGATGTTCAGGTTTTATGATAGAGAAATGCCTCACTCCCTTTTATGCTGCCGGCTGCTCGATGCAGTCTTTCAGCTCCATCGGCTCCCATTGGGTCTCCATGGGCCACGTGGAGTGGTGGGGGAGAAGGGAGTTTGCCAGTCCTCAGAAGCTGAGCCGGGTGGTTTTGGCTATTGCAGCAATTATGGTTGCTCCTCAGCTGACCGGGGTTCTGAGGGGCTCTCCCGCAGGCACCCGGGGCTGTGGCCTGGCACTGGGGGAGGGGAGGCTCGAGGCCGCTCTGAGAAATGGAGCCCCAGGGCCCATCTTCCCCACCTCCCCACGGGAGGCTCCAAAAACCAAAAGGGAACTTCTTGTGTCTCTACAGGGTTTAAATATGGAAATTTCGAAAAGTGTTACTGGTTAAAAGATCTGTCCATCAACTCAGGTTCAACCTACCACATTGTGTTACAGAGGCAGATTCTCAAATTTTTTGATCTTTCACAGTAGTCACACTGGTATTGTGATCTGTGGCTGAAGCATCATTTTCTAGTAGATTAGGAAACAGGAGAAAGGACTCAAGAGAATGGCAAGAGCCAACAGACTTAAAAGGAGATTGTCAAGGTTGATACTCATATTGTCACAGAATCCATTAGGCTCGAAAAAACCCCTGAGATCATTGAGTCCAACCTGTGATTGAACACCACCATGGGAACTAGACCATGGCAATGAGTGCCACATCCAGTCTTTCCTTAAACGCCTCCAGGGACAGTGACTCCACCACCTCCCCAGGCAGCCCATTCCAATGTCTAAACACTTTCTCAGAAGAATTTCTTCCTGATGCCCTACCTAAACTTCCCCTGGTGTACCTTAGGACTATGTTCTCTCGTCCCGTCACTAATTGCCTGGAAGAAGAGGCCGACCCCCACCCAGGTAATAGTTAGAGGTAGGGTCACCCCTGAGTCTCCTTTTCTCCAGGCTAAACAACCCCAGCTGCCTCAGCCACTCCTCATAGGACTTGTGCTCCAAACCATCTTCAATTCCCTTCTCTGGATACACTCCTGCATCTCAGTGTCCTTCCCGAATTGAGGGACCCAGAACGGAACACAGTATTCGAACACAGGTGGCCTCACCAGTGCTGGGTACAGGGGGACAATCCCTGCCCTGGTCCTGCTGACCACACTACTGCTGACACAGGCCAGGATGCCATTGGCCTTCTTGGCCACCTGGGCACAGCTGGCTCATGTTCAGCTGCTGTCACCAGCACACCCAGATCCTTTCCTGCTGGGCCACTTTCCAGTCACTCTGCCCCCAGCCTATGGTGCTGCTTGGGGCTGTTGTCACCCAAGGGCAGGACTCAGCACTTGGCCTTGTTGAGTATCATGCTGCTGGTCTCCAGCCTAAACAGATCCCCTTGCAGAGTCTTCCAGCCCTCCAGCAGATTAACAGTTCTGCCCAACTTAGTGTCATCTGTGAATTTACTGAGGGCACACTCACTCCCCTCATCCAGATCATCAGTGAAGACATTAACCAGGACTGGGCCCAACACTGATCTATGGGGGACACCACCAGTGCCTGGATGCGGACTGGATGCAGCACCATTCACAACCACTCCCTGGGCCCAGCTGTCCAGCCCAGCCACTGTAACACAATGAAGGCTGCACCTGTCCTTTTCCAGGACAGTGCTCTGGGATATGGTGTCAAAGACATTGATGAAGTCCAGGCAGACAACATCCACAGCCTCTTCCTCATTGGCGTTACAGTAGTGCTATGTCATAAGATGCTGTGTTTGCAAGAAATGTATTTCAGAAACAGTGATTTGTCAAAAAGGTATACAATCATAAGGCAGGGTATACCAAGTTGAAGAAAAATATGTATTGAAAAACATTTCCATATACAAGCTTCTTGCAGGAAAAATGTCTTTAAACAGCATTCAAGCAGTACAATATCATTCTGTAAAAATCTTTCCACACCTATTGTTCTCTTTCTTTTAATTAAGATCACAAATCTTCTAAGCAGCCTTTGAATACTTCATGGAAATACTGAAGTTGACTTAAAAAACAGTGCTTTATAAAGAAAATAAGATGTATGAACTGCAGAAGGGATACAAAGGTTATAAATAGCTGTAACAATATCTTATTTGAGTTCATTTTTATTAAACAGATCTTTTAAAAGTCAAAGGGCAGTGCTCATAAAGCACAAAGAATACAGCTTAAAAATCCAATCAGGGTTAAATGATGATCTTTAAGTCAACTGTTCTAGAATTCAAGAGTCTTTATTACTGAATACTGTATCAACTTTTGGTAACAATGATGGTCTTAAATATTTTAAATTGGGTCTCACCAAGGTAAATGACAGTTTAGAAATGGCAAAACACTGACAAAAACAATTTTATTATATACCTTTTCACTTTCTATGTATGCAGTACTATATCTTAAAAAAAAAATGGAAAAAAGGACTTTTTCCAGGTGCCTTGGCTTCTTAAGATTTGTCCTCAGCATCTGTCATAAAGACCAGATGAAATGGACGAGCTGTTTCTAAATAAATGGATAAATATGGGCCATGACAATAGTGCTACAGCACAAGCCCTGCACAGACAGCCCAGGACCAGCTGAGACCCCAGCCTGTGTTTGTGGGCCATCACACAACCCATGGGTAAGCCATATAGAGCTTATCATACCCTGTGACTAAATACAATCTTAACATCCTATCAGACAAATCAAGAGAATAAAAGTAGCTTGTACTGCTTTGTGTGCTGACAATAACAGTTCAGGAGAGTAGGGGACAAGGCTGCCCAACAATGGCTCACAAGCCAGAGTTTCTCTGATCAGGCAACCTCCTGCATGAGATCTACTGCCCATGCCTCTCGGGATGCTGCAATAGCTGCATTACATAAGCACTGTAATACTTTAAAATCAACTGGAAACGGCCAGACACGGGGTGAAGTGTGTCTCCCGTGCCCCCGTTCTCCCTCAGTGCTCGTAACTGATGGTAACTGAAATTTGTTAAGTGGGGGCCTGAACTGATGCCATGCTGAAGTCACTAAGCAGCTCCCAGCTGCCAGGGAATGCAGTGCCACTCCTCAGTGATCAGCCCTTGCTTCCTGCCACCTCACCTCACACCAAACACAGGCAAAACGGTGCTCGCAGTGCAAGACACAGGAAAGAAATTTTATACAGGCACAGATATTGCAGGTATCAAAGGTGCCATCTTTTAAATCTTCCTAACAATGCTGATGTGCTGCTCAATACCCTAAAAGTAGACCAATGTGAGTCTTCGAGAAATGAGTTTAAAATATTCCAGCATAGTTGCTGTAACTCCTAGCAAGAGAGAACATGTTAATTAATGCTACTGACACAGCCTCAACAGCGTATTTGAGTGTCTGGAGATGAGGATGCTGACAAACTCTCTACAGCAGAAATGTGTTTTAAGTACAGCTCATCAAGAATTGAATGACTTGTGCCTCTTAGAAAAACAATGGCAACTTTTTCTGTTGTCAGCATCCCTGCTTGAGCCAGCCACAATGAGTACAACTTTTTTTTTGAACGAATGAACAGAATGAATCAGGTCTGATCCAATAATTATGGCTCCTTCCTATCCTCTATCTCTGCACCATGTAAACCGACATTAAACCCAGACAGGGAGCCTACAGATCCAAGATTAACCTAAACCATCTTGCACCTTTAGTCACGGATGTTCCTCATTTAGTCACCGAACAGTCAGCCACAACAGTAATCACCATTTAAGCAGGAGTCAGAGCCAAGGTTTCTGTCTGGGACTATAGCAAGTCTTTCTGTTTATATGTATATAAAATTAATTGACCACTTTATACTGAAAAAGTGATATTTTAATTTCAAAATACAGTCTTGAATGTGGAGTTCATCCATTTGCAGCTAGAAATGTACAGAGATGCAAAGTATTGCAGAGATCTCCTCCTTCTTTAGTGAATCCTTGCAGAAACCAGTTTATCTGCAAATTCCGAAATGCTTCTGCTGCCAAGCTATCAATGGCATGAAGGTCAGGGAATTGCAAGCATAAGGATCTGTAGATGTTTAATCTGTATCCTGAAAATGCCACATCTGAATGGCAAAGTGTTATTAACTTTCTATGCCTTTGCAAGAGTGTAAGGTTTGAATGGAAAATAATATTGAATAGCACACTTAACTGCCTATGTCACTGCTCCCCCGAGGGAGCCCCAATTCACATAGTTGTTCAAAGCCCTAGCCACTCTTGTAGGCAGCTCCAGTCTACTGCAACATTTTTATGTCTAGACAGACTTCTCAAAAAGTCTGACTTTTCTTCTCAGCACATGATGCTGTTCCCTGCTAATCAGTACTTTTTCAGTGCCTCCTTAAGATTAGTGTTGGGAGAGTTCAAAGGAAAGATGGCACAGAGAAATACTAGATAGCAGTTCCTTCAGTGTCCCTCTTGTAGTGGACATTTTAAATATCTGAACTGAAAAGGGATGTAAAATAAATAGTGTTCTGCTGGAAGAAAGGCAAAAGTACACTAAAGTCAAACTCCTCCACAGAGAATTTTTTCTTAGGCTGAAATAAACAAATGCAAGAGCTGAAAGTAAGTGAAGCTTCTTTGAAGGAGAGGTCACAGGGGAGCAATATGCTCTGGGACACCAACACATAGCACATTCTATTCTGGAAACCATGATTTGATGGGAGTGCCAGAACAGGCATCACTGTTCCAATGTCAGTGATGTCTGCACAAGCAAGCAGAATGGAAAGAACAGTAGAAGACCCAGTTTCCAAATCAGCAATATTCTGGGGAAGCCTAGAAGAAATGTGACTTTGAAATGTCCCACAGACAGGGATCTTTACCATAATGATACAAAATTCAGGTCAGTATTGGCTTTTCTACTGAATATCTTTTGCTGTGATTTCTGAATTGCCAAAGCTCAAAATAAAAAGCTCATATTTTTATTGTCTTGTCCATAAAGCCAACAAATCAATGTACTTCATTTTACTGTCTCATTTGAAAACTCCTGTGACAAATGTGGTAACCTTTTTTAGTGTTCCTCTACCTTTGGACTGCAATAAATCAGAGCTCATTTAACCTTTAGTTCACTGATAATTCCTCTACTTGGCATAGCAACTACCTAAATCTCAAATGTGCACACTGAGACTTAGGTATTTTAAATATGGCTGCAATGGACTTTTCTATATACAGTTAAATTACAAAGTCATTAGGTTTTGTTTGATGCTGCTGAACATCTGAAATACCCTGCAAAGTATATCCATTTCCGTCTTAATTAGATATGCCATTCTTACAAAACATAGGTATTTGAATCTCCCATCTAGATCTACTTTCTTCAGATTTCCTCTGTAGGCGTCCACATAGTGGAGCCTTGAGCGATGAATAACCCTGTTGACAGTGCTTGAATCTGCAGAGTGCTCAAAAGAAGTTTAAAGTAATTTAACAGATTAAGTTGGATTGGACTTGTTGCAGAGTAAAACATGCAGTACAACAGTTACTGTGGCTTAGCTGAGCTATGGCATTTTGATAATGAGCATCACTGACTGTCTCAAAGCCTGATATGTGTCAGAACTTTAGCCATCATCACGTCACAAAGGCACTCTCATCACACAAAACAAGACTGAAAGACCAATTGTTATTGGTGTAATTTGGACTGTACAGTCAAAAGTATTTGTCTACTATCACACATTACTCATTTCTTAAACAATTTTTTACTACCATTTCCTAAAGTTACTTGTGTGAACGTGAAGGGGGTTATTGTGGTGTGTCAGAAGTTCCTATAAAGACTGCATCCCCATTGGGAAATGCATCAGCATTTTTCCTGCCTCAAATCAACTCTAAAAACATGTATTTTTTAATCCCAGCATTTGTCTTTAGAATGTCTGTGTTGCACTTTTAGTCAGCTTAGAATGGAAACACAAATTTTAAAGAGGTCTTTTTTCTGTTCCTATGAAAAAGCCATTATTTATATGAAAGGACTCACTCAATATCCCTTTTACAGTAGAATTAAATCCCCAGTTCTCATACTTGCACAACTAGAGAGCTTCCAAATCAGGTGCTGAGAAGAAGGATAATAATACTGTTATTTGGTTTAAAATGCCAGTGAAGCTTCATTTACCGCCCTTGTCCACTAATCCTCACTGATGTGCTCATCTTTAACCTGGTTTGTCACCTGACAACAGCATTTTCCTGAGTGATACTCCATGAAGCCTTCTCCTTCTTTTCTCCCAACAGTGATTCTGCTTCCACTTGCATCCGTGATGGTGAGGGGGTCCCTCACTTGGACATCTGAACCAAAACTGACTTTGCTGATGGCAGCAGCATGAAGGCTTTGGGCTGATAAGGTCCTCTCTGCCATTGCGAAAAGAGAGACAGAATTTTTCAGCAGGTAAGCTCCTTCACTCTTACAATGCCACACCCTACTTGCTCATAAGTAGGCTCCATCACTGGAGGTCATTGTTGCTTGAAGAGCCTTTCACTTATAAATAACCTCTTCTACTCTAAGAAACTGAAGTTGCTTAAGAAAGAAGAGCAGGAAATCAATGAAACACTGGCTTACAAGCTGCTTGAAACACAAACTGACTTCTGTTTCCCAATCAAATTCTTACATGGACTTTATTCTACATCCCCTACATCTCACTGATAAACATTGCAGTTTATCAATAATTGTCAAAAATTTTGTGAAAGTTTGTATTTCTTAGCAAAACTGCTCCATTCTACAGACAGTGTTAAAACATAACTCCTGTATCATGTGATTAGTTATTAGCAAGAACCATCTCTACAGGACAAATCAGTCAATGGCTCCACCAGCAAAAAGAAGGAACACTGAATCTGGATCTTAACAGTGAACTTGTATTTCACGTACACATGCAAAGCACACAATCTCCCGTATAAATCTGTGCTTTAAACAAGACTTACAGGGCTTTAACTATTGTTCAATTATCACTTAGTAGTGAAAGAAGATGTCATAAACCTTTCAGTTTGACTTATCTTTTCCCTCAGAACCACTGACAGTTTTTCCTACTACAATCGAAACAGCTGGCAACTCCACTGGATATATTATTTCATGTCCTCATCAAATTTTGAAAGTATTTGGGTTTTGAATATTCTTTAGCACATCTGAAGTACCTTCAGAACCACTTACCTGAGAATTCAAGTTCAAAGAAAATCAATGTGCAGAACTTGAGTTATAAAAATAATCTATTTTATTTCTAAAATTACATAAAACAGAAGCTCTATTATATATTATAATAAATTAATAATAAAAATTGGGATACTAAGAGCTTAAAACATCTGCATGTTTTCTGTAGTTGTAATTAATTAAGCTACAGAAAGTGCCTATACATAAATGTTTGGCACGTTATGTATAAATATCTGTGCCACAAGGTTCTATTTACTTCAATGTTACATCTGTCTTCCTAGCCTTAAATCAAAACCTTAAACCTAGATGAAAAATATGAAAGCGTAACTGAATGTTTAAGAAAGCCCCATACTTTGTTAACTGCACAGTACCTGAAGATCAGGCCCTGCATCCTCCAAGAACCTGAATGTGTGTGTTGATCCCCATGACACTGGCAGACACCAAAACCCCCAGCAGCCTCCTGCAGCCTGGTCTTCCCTGCAAGGTACTCATAACTCATTATTGCTTCAGGCTCTTTGGTCAGCATGTGTAACACTACATGACCAGATTCCTGTCCTCTGTCCTTCCTTCTTCACACCCACTGTTCAGGCAGATATGTACTACATACTTGCCTTAACACAGCTAAAGTGTTGGCTGGGAACTGACTTGACTCCTGATCTCCAGACCTCTGCCAAAAGAAGCCATTCACACAGAAGCAGCAAAGCAATTTTTTCTTCTACAATTCATTTTACTTGTAAGAGCTTCATAATGGCTTTAATCCCAGCACATTTTTAATACAGCAATCACAGTTATTTATCAGTGCCACATACTAATATTTCCATATTGGTACAGTGACCCTTCTTTTGCTAGAGCTTCCCTTTCCCTCTGTCACTAAACAACATCCTATAGGCAGAGTATCTGCAACTGTCTGTTTCTCAGTGCAGAAGAAACTGCAATACTTTCGTTTTTATAAAACTACTTCACTGGGGTCAAGATATCACCTAACACAGGTGAGTCATCTCTGCAGTTTTAGACATGGGAAAACAATTCACAAAGTAGAACTAGAAGAGGTGAAATTTAATGCAAATTTTATAGAGGACTTAGAAAAATTTATTTAACAGTCTTAAGAACTGGCTAAGAAAGTTGCATGCTCTGTTGTGAATATAGATAGTTAAAACATATTACATAATGGAGACGATGTGATGTGTAGCACTTAATGAAAGCATTCATTATGCATGATTAATATACTGTCTCTCACAGTAGCCTGCTGGACAAAATGTCCAGCACGCAGCTAGGAAAGTCTATAACATTTTGGGTGAGAAATTGACTGATGGGTAGGGCTTACAGTAAATTGGGTCACATCAGACCAGCAGACAGTCACCAGGAGGCTTCATGGGGCTCAGTTTTAAGGCCAGTGCTCTTTAATATTTTTGTAAATTATCTGGACACAGAAATTGAAAGTACGTTAAGTACTTTGCTGATGTTACCAGAAGAGGAAAAGCTGTGAACTTCCTCAGAGGTAGAGAGGCCTTACAGAGAGACATGGATAGAACTAGAGAGCTAGGCAATCAGCAACTCTATGAAATTGAACAAGAGCAAGTGCTGGATTTTCTGCCTGTGATGCAGTAATCCAGGTTGTATGTACAAGTTGGAGGACAAGAGCCTGGAAAACAGCCCCATAGAAAGACAAGAGGGAGTTTGGATTGATGGCAAGTTGAATATGAGTCACCAGTGCCCTGTCAGGCAGGAGCACAACTGTGTTCTGGGGTTCCTCAGGCACAGCATTGCCAGCTGGGCAGGAGAAATGACCATCCCTGTTTACTCTGTGCTGGTGCAGCCTCACGTCAGGTTCTGTATGCAGTTTTGGGAGCTCAGTTCAAGAAGGACATGAAACTATTAGAGCACGGCCAGAGGAGGGTGACCAAGGGGGTGAAAGACCTTCAGAGAAAGACTAACAAAGAGCAGCTGACATCACTTGTTGGGAAGGTCATTATCCCAGTGCAAACACTGGGAAGAAAAGGCCATATATCACACTTAGTCTACGGAGGAATTTGCTTTATTGATTATGAAATGTTGGTGGTTTTTATACTTTGAAACCTGGCAATTTTATTTACTATTTTCATAACAGCTCCAGAACTTGGGGGCAAACAATTTACTTGAAAATACCTACTTCATGGAGTTTTAAACTAAACATTTGGCCAGTGCACTTCTTGAAAGTTTTGGAATCATGAACACGAAGTTTCAAATCAAGAACAATGCAAACTCAGTCCAGTGTATTTTTTTAAATCATACTTTTAATTCAGCCTCTGAGTATCATAATGGCCCACCTCATGATTTTTAAATGTTCATGGCTGACTACACTATACATCAAAATAGTACTGCTTGTCTCATTAAACTACCATAATTTGCTACTTGGATATAAAACATAAAATATTAATTTCCACTTCAGAAGCCACTTTCATCCCTTGATTTGAATACTCAAGCTTAAGTTTGCTACAAAAAGCTTGCTGATCTCTTTTCTGCTAGTATATATTTTGTTTATGTTTGCAGCACACATATATACAATGGATGCACCATTTTCAGATATTCTGCAGTGGTCAGATGGTAACAAGAGCTAGCCATTTTCTCTGATGTACCGCTTCACTGCCTAAAGAGGAACTTCAGATTACCAGAGTTAGTGTATCTATGCCTAAATATCTCCTATGCTGATACATAAACAAAATGGACATATACAGAAAATTATGTATCTCCTTTGTCTGAGTATTACATTCACATCCCTAATGGCTGGGATTGCTTGATACATAATCATATACAGATATGTGAATAGGGATGCACCACAGTAATTTCAGTGCTAGTTCCACAAGGACAAGTAAACCAGAAGAACATGAAATGAAAAAGGCTTGCATGTCTCTGGGGAGAGTCTAATTGGATTCAAGAATTTCAAATTCATCTCCAAATGCAGAGAAGCAGAGACTGACTCACAGGTCTTTCTACAGAGAATGAGTACGTGAAATTAGCAGGAAAAATTCAGGTCATGTGGGCAGAAGAAATGCTATAAACCCAAATACATTTGTAGTGTAAAAATGCAAGAAAAAGTAATGTATTTTTATGGCTCCTAAGAGCTTCATAGTTCCTAAGAGAGGGTGAGGACCAGAAGAGGGGAAGAGTTATTGCCACATACACATCATCCCAGAAGCAGACAACTACTAAGACATCTGAACACAGGCAAAGCTGGGTTAGTCTCAAAGGGACAGCTACTTTTCATGATGTCACTCAAGAAATCGATATATAAAACTCTGCATACCAAGTTAGTGCATATATATGCTCAGTCTGAAGGAAGTGTATAAAGAAAGTGTCTGTCACAGTCTAGTTTTGTCTGGTTTTGTCCTCACAGCAACAAGGACACAGGTAGAGGGCTGGGTGTGTATGCAGGATGCCACTGGGATGCACCAATCTTAACAGTTATTTGCAGCATCAGCTACAGCCCTCTGAAGGCAAAGCAATCTCTGTGTTGCTATTTAAACACGTGATCTTGGACCTCTGCCATGTGCAGCTCCGTTGAACACTCCACTGAAAAAATACAACACAGGTTATTCAGGTTGTGGTCTACTCCTTGGACAATTCTGTGCAACTGGTTAGTTTCACGTTAAAGGATGAAGATCACTTGTAATGCTGCTCAGGGATGTCATTAGGTCTTACGGGAAGAAAAGTTGTAATGGCCCTAGAAACACAAGTAAACAGAAGAAACAGAGCTCTCACAAAGGCTATTGACACAAGCACAGACAAGTATCCTTTCCACAGCATGACAATAAAGTACTGCAATAATGACATTTGCTTTAGGAAGATTTAAAGGAAAAACCAAAACTATCCACTTTACATGACTGCTCTCTTTGTTACAGAGTGCTTTCTGAAAACTTCAGAAGTCCATGCACCCTTGAAAGTTTTGCCATGCACATGCCTCTAATAAGCAAGACTGCGGCGATCACAAGGCTCTACAGAACCAGACAGACATATAATGACATAAGCAAAGCTCTGATTAAATAGGGGGTACACCAAACAGTTTAAATACAGAATGGCTCTTACTCACATATATTACCAAAACTATAATTTCCCTGATTGATTAAAGTGCTATTCACGAGAAATGGTACTTACTACGTTTTATCAAGCTTTTGTGTGAACTTTGGGAAAGTGTGGCCGAAGAGCCCAAATTTTAAAAAGATTATGAATTATGATCAACTCATTCTCAGTGCTGATAATTTACCTTTCCAAAGACACACTCTTCATTTAAATCTTCAATTCTACAAAGAAATTAAATATAAGGCCTTAAAAATAACATAAATATACAGGATGTCCCCATCTTTCTCCTACCATGCACAAAAATAGGCTGCAGTGCAAATAAATAATGTGAAGGCAATTAAAATTCATGGCATATGACTCTGATGAAGTGCATTGCCTTACTGGAAGAACCTGGAAAGATAAGCCTCCAGAGGCCAGGAGGCACCATGTTCTTAACTCTTCAGAGGGATGCAGAACCCAGGGTCTTCCCATACTCACCTAAAATGTTTCAGTTCCTCCAACAAGATTTGCCTGCTGAGTGTAGATTGAATTTGTCGTATCTTCCAGTCCCATTGATTACCTGATCAGCAGCAAAACCACAGCTGTCATGTCAAGGAGAAATCACAGGTCTGTCTTTGTCTGAAAAGCGTGGTTTTAAAACAATGTATTTCAAATCACTGACAAGAAACAGGTAAGGCAGTACCGTTACTCACTAGCCCTGTACACTTGGGTAAATCAGCAAGTCAGAATTACATAGCATGTATCTTCAGCAAGACCAGCATCAGTCAAGATCATACACTACTCTAGTCATTGGGTTCTGGTTGCATGAGAACAATCGCTCAGATCAGCAAAATACAAAGAAATACAAAACAAAAAAAGCAGGATAAATAGATATTTGTAGAAGAATGGCTTGTCTCTCAAGGGCATTTGGAATCCCTAGAGGATCTGCAGGGTCTGTAGGGCCTGCACAACCAAGACTGGTGTTCAGATCTAACAAAGAACAATACTGATATTTAGAATTAACAAAGAACAACAGGTTTATAGAAAAATAATAGCCCCTTGAACCATATATCCTTGGGGAAGTAGATACAAAATATATTAGTTGGGGAAGTAGATATAAGATATACTAACATACTAACAAAGCACAATGGTGCTATAGAAAAACAATAGATTCCCTTGAGAGAACAATCGTCTCTTGACATACATATCCTTGGGAAGTACTAACTTAATACAATGTATATCACTATGCTGACTTAGCTGACTACAACATGGAAGCTGCAGAAATTGCAGCTAAGAGAGAATAGCAGGTATGATCATTAATAGGTATTTGGGTATGATCAGGTATGATCAACAGTAGGTATTTGTGACTTGTGGAACAAGGACAAGTAGGTATGTGTTAAAGAATGACTTGTGAAGTAAGAATGTGGGTTCATGAAGGAGCTTTATGGACAGACTCTGTGTTAGGCCGCACGCCATGTTGTATACGTGCAGGCCAGTGCTGACAAGTGTGCAAAGTTATGCTGACAAGGAAGAAAAACAGCTGAGCTTATATGAACGTTGTATCCATTGTGATTAGAAGAAGGAAACGGGACGTCGATATGAGGAAGAACCCTGAGAAGAAGAAACTGTAGAATTGATATAATTGATTGATTGACGCACGATGCTGAGCGCCAATGAGAAAAGCTGATAAAAATCGTACTATTTAAAGAGTATAAATATATGTGCTATTTGGGAATAAAGTGAAGCTTGCATTACCAATCACATCGATTGTCTTGCAATTCTTCCCACTCACCGCAGGTATTTGCCTTCAGGCCCACATTTACAATAGCTACGCTCTATGGCACACCCAGAGATCATGCATTCACAGTTTCCTCATGAGTTTGCAGCTGCTTTTCCACTGTCACAACTTTTGCCTACTGGTGAGACAAAAGTGATGCAAAGCAGGGAGAGGAATTCTAAGTAGAGCTTACACTGACAGGGTGGATCCTTTGGTTACTACAACTGTCTACTGCCTAGCTTATGTCTGGGTGCACAGAAAGTGCACTTAAAAACAGTGGTTAGGGATCCTTCACTTCCTAGGTCAGCTATGGCAGACGTCAAAACTCACAACGGAGCACAGAAGTGGTTCCTCACCAGCCTCCTGGTCTGCATTATTCAAACCCTGGAGATGTAAACAACCTGTGAGATGCCAACCCTGATGTAGCAGGGTACCTAGTACCTCAGATTTCCTGAAGTTGACACTCCTGGATGGCAAGACAGCAGTGCTATCAAGACCACAGGGAGTGTTTCAGGAGTTCCATCCTGGTCTCTTGGTATTTCATGTCGCTTTAAAGTCCCATGTAGGCCTGTGCCTCGGAAAATACAGTCTAGTTCTTCAAAATGAGATGAAGGAAAGACACCTGCTCTGCTACATCTGTTCACTATTACACCATTTCTTAAAATACAGCCCTCTTGGTCCGTAAATCTACATGATTTCTTTTCTGTGTGGATGATGTTACTTTTCTTCTTGCATCTACCTACCCCCTTGCTTGCAAAGGAAGTTAGTAGTAGCCAAGCAATTTACTAAATTTAAAATTCAAGTCAACCCATCAGCTGAACAGAAAGATCTTCACAGCTGTCTGAAAAAAAACCTCTAAATTTTCACATGACATAGAAAAGCCCATCTGGAACTGGATTGTTTCCTGCAATTTTCACAAGCCTTTTGCACTGTGTGACTTTCCAACATAGACACTGCCTCAGAAGTTCAGGTCAGCTGCTACATCACTCTATCTGAAAGAAAGCAAGAGGGAGGGGCACAATCACGCACTGTCAAAGATCTGGCACATACTTTAAAATGGAACAGCTCTCAGAGGAGGTAAACTTAAGAAGACAAAATGGCTCAGAGGAATTACTGGTGGTTCTTTTGCAATGCCTGTCATTTGTCTGCTGCTATGTGCTGTTTCCCCCTCAAAACTCTTAAGTCATATAACCATGTAGTTATAAAAAAACCCCAGGTTCTGCTCTTGCATCACTAATTTTAAAACATCTTGATTCTGTAATATCTCCTTAACATTTGGGACTACATGCTGCTAAAACACTATTAATTATAATAATAATAATAATAATAATAATAATAATNTTAATTATAATAATAATAATAATAATAATAATAATAATAATAATAATAATAATAAAGCTTAGTTAAAGATGACCTCTGAATGCTTAAGATAATAGAGCAAAAATACCTGGATCTGCAGAATTTAGTCTGCAGAAAGTTTTCTTGCTGCTGAGTAAAGGCATATACCATATGCATTAGTGAATGTCTCATATCAACAACCAGGTCACCGCCACTGTACATTTGTATCAAGTCTCCTTTAGAAACAAAATACTGGGAAAATTTTTGTAAATCTTGATTATGCACTGCTTGCCTGCAAAACCATTGATAATACATAAATGCTTTCTGCTTTCATGAACTGATTCAACCACCTTATAAAATATTACATTAAAGAATTAAGAGATATACTGCACTGTTTTATAATTTAGAGCAGTTGTTAATGACAGGACTCCTGCTTTGTTAAAAACAAATAAAGTATCAGAACAAAACCCAACCTTTCCAGCCTGCCAACCAAATACTATATTTCAGTAGAGCCAAGGAGTCACAATCATAGAAACAATGAATTAATTGCTTAAGTCTCAGCTCCCTGCTCACCCTGACCTGCTGCAGAGAAAACTAGGACCACGAATCCTGCCAGAAATTCCTCACACGTTGAAGGATGTCACAGAAAAAGAGCAAAAAGTCGCTTTTCCTGCCCTCCTGGTCACTTTGCAGCAGAGATGTGGGAAGAGGAATGGCTGCAGAAGAGGGCACTGCAGAGCTTTCCTTGTTGGCACAGGCTCAGGAGGGTTGTGGCCGGAAACCAAGTACCTGTAAATATACTTCAATTTATCTTTTCCCCCTGCCACTTCCACTTCTCCCTGGGATTTTTTGTCAGACACTTAAGTTTATCTGTGATATGATAGGACAGACTTCCTATACCTTTCTCTCAAGTCCACCACTTCTCTGGTGCCCTGTAGCTTAGCATAGAGCACTAGAAATGACTACTACTTTCTTCTCCAGTGCACAGAAAGTAACCTCCAAGGCAAGTGCGTGAAAGCAAAAACAAGGCAACAGCATTTTAAAGTGCTCTCTTCTCTCACCTGGGAATACTAAGGAGCAAGTTGGCATTATCTCATCCATACTTATTAATGCTGCTAAGCTTCAATATTTCACATCTTAAACCTATAACCACAAACCAAGTCATTCTCAAGGGCAACAGTGGAGACTTTAGGTCAGGAAACGGACATACCAGATGACTTCTGATAGTGTTACAGCCATGGTGTGCTGTGATACCATGACTACATGCATGATGTTGCAATAGAGAATAGGAAAAAATAAATATTCATTATATGCTCTTAAGTCCTCAGTGTAGTGCTAATAAAATTTCTAAAACACAGCACACAAAGACAATACCTGATCCCACTCTCCCCTCTTGCTGTAGCTCCCTGCTACCTGCTCTATCACATGCTTCGAAAGCCCTAAGTTTTTAGCCCTTAGCCCTCTGGCTCAGCCATCCCCAAGGCTGTTACTTATACTCCTGATCTGGTCTTCATTCTTTAACAAACAGCTCATTTGACAACCATGGCTTCTCCCTCAGCTGCTTAATTTACCTTCCCAACTTTAATTTTATTGCAAGAAAATTAATATAGCATTTAAAGGAAATACAATTTACTGTAACAACAATTTCCAAAGATTTTAAAGAATTATCAGGAGGAAATCAGGAAAAAAAAAGTTTACAGCAGTCAATCAGTTTGTAGGTCAAGAAGTTTCCCTGGGCACACATGTAGTTAATCTGCAAACAGAAATGAGAAAAAGATGGAAATAGAATAGTCTGTTTTATTACAGCTTCATTAAATTTTCAAATCTCTCTTGCTCCAATGTGCTGTGTAAGAAAAGAGAGAAAGAGTCTTTCACAAGGAACAAGATATAACAGCACCATGTCTTTATGTCTCTAGAAAAGCTTTTAAATCTGCTCAGGAAGACTGCCTGCATTTTATGAAAGTTGGTAGAAATCCCATATAGCTGTTTTTAATACATGATTTGGGAAGTGGTCTTGTTCTTAAAATGAGAGGAGTAAATCAGCAAGTACCCTATCAGCCCAGAAGAAATGAGTGTAAGGCCAGCCCCTGGGCATCACGTGAATTTTCTCCCATAGTCTGGCAGACATTTTCAAATAGAAGTCCATCCACATGCCAGTTTCTTTTTATCTCAGGAACTTATTTTATTATTAGAATAGATTCTGCAGTGGAACCAGTAGGCCCCAGTGAGAAACTCAACCCAAGTATGCTCGGCTCCTTTCTTGGCCAGTACATTCAGGATGTCCATAAAGAAACAGGAAAGCCAAACCCCAGCTTCTGCTGTCGAGGCTCTCTAGACCTCAAGCACCACAGCTGCACACATGTCCAAAGACTTATCTTGTTCTGAAGAAGGAGAACATATACGATTTAGTCACTTGTGATGATGCCTAAGGTTTTAACTTCTATATTTTTCAAATCCTGTACTGCCTAGTGTGTAACTGAAATTTCGTGTGGCCTGTTAACTACTGTTCTCTCATGCTGGTTAGACATAACAAAGCTTCTCTAGGTTTGCTCTCCAAGGACACCTTGATTGTCCCAGGCCCCAAAATGTGTAAAAGCCTTTGAAGAGGAGGAGCAAACTTGGGGTAATTACATCATTAAATGAAGTTATAATTGGAGAGTTAACCCTGATATGCAATTGGACCAAATTTATAAAAGGGTGAAGAACCCATGACTGCCCAGGGTGAACCTTTGAAGGCCCCTCAAATAAATACCTACTTTCATTCTCTTGTATCTGTCTAGCCTCTGTTTTTAGGTAGCCACTCCCAGACATCAGTGGCATGCACTGAACAGTACAGAGCAGAAGGATAGCTCCTTTTCTACAGATACACTGAAATGCATCTTAAGAGTATGCAGCAATGCTTCCTCAAGTTAAAGTAGGAGGGTCTTCCCCCTCCTTCAGGGTTATGGAGAAGAAAGACACACTGGGACAATCTTGCCTTTCATCCTGAAAAGCTATACATCTGCATAGCCAGTACCTGTTACTGCATTCTGCCTTTGCAGCCTGGCTGGGTACTTTCAGTCACAGACAGCACCTAGGGCCCCAGCACATCACGGCTGCAGGGATCCCAGGAATACGCCAGCCCAGAGCTCGGCTTCTGCCCGGGAGAGTTTTGAGCTTCACCGAACTGTTTGAATGAGTCACTGATTTGATGCGGGGACTTTGCTGATCAAAACCTAGCAGAACCTTTGGCAGCCAGTGCTGGGGAAACTTTCCGCACACAAAACATAAAGGCTCTGTCAGTCTACTCAGAACAGCAAACTCTCCCTGGGGAAAGGAAAAAGCACTAAATCATGGAGAGCTTATTTTTCAGTGGCTGTCCAGCAATTTTTGTTAAAAGACTACCCTGAAGTCAGAGCAGCAGAGGAGTATTGCCTTTTCCTTATTCTTTCTCCCTGTGAGATACGAAATCTGCAACAGCTGGGGTTGTCATCTTAGAAACAATGTTGGCTTTTTCCCTTGTTAATCATATTCAATTCCACCTATACTGACACCATTAAATTCATGATGACCTCATTAACCCATTGGTGCTATGTAGGCTGTGTGTGTTTTGGGAACAGTCATCTTTTTTCCTGGGCTGGAACAACATACATTCTCACTGTGTCCAGATCAGGAGCTGGAATCCTGGAAATAGCAGGCTAATGAAGCGGGAAATAGCAAGTGCTAGCTTCATTCACTAACATCTGCCATTACTTCTCCCTCTAGTCAGTGACCCATACATACCAGAGCAGAGAATGTGCCTCTGCTCAGTTTTCAAGGATTCCTGTTGAGGATCTCTCCAGTCTTTCATCCTCACTTATCCTCCTTTTTAGTATTTTACTCCCACCCAATTCTACCGTTAAATAAAAAACCAGGATACCTTTAAGAAGCTGTAGAGCTTTTGTTATTCTCATTCAAGTGTTACAGATTTTTGGCAATAAAAATACAGCCTTCCTAAAACATGCCAATTCAGACCTTTGAAAAGTCACAGGTCCCAAATCACCCTGACTTACATATTCTGAATGACAATATTGTAAATCAAAGAAAACAAAGTTATTTACCTTTTGATATTTTATATATTTTTCGCTCTTACTCTCTTTAGTAAGAAAGTCCCATTCCTACCATGCAATGCTTAACTTTTGTTCCTATATGCCTTTTTTGCAGCAGCTTACATAGGTGAAACAAAACAGAAGAAGTCTGATAGAGAAAAATATATTTTTCTGCATTAAAAAGCTAAAGATTTGTATCATTTACCTAAGCTTGACTCAGCTTTCAGCAATTACATTTCCTACGCTTCAGCAACTCATATTTTACCTGCCTGTACTTACGGCATTCTAGAAGAAAGGCATATTATGTTTAGTGCTTGCAATAATCATATCCACATCTGACAGAGGTGAATTTGCCTCATATTTGGCAATATGTTTTTCAGCAATTTTGTGAAAAAGGAAGATTCACTGCCAGCCTCAGAATACTATGTTCATATTTAAAACCCAAATTTTGACTGTAAATAATAACTTAAGATCCAATCATTCTTCCTGAAAGACAAACTTTTTTTTTTTTTTTTTTTTTTAATACTCTTGAAAGGCTCCTTC
>VZTH01019345.1:213229-239463 GCA_013397815.1 Aleadryas rufinucha | reverse complement strand
ATATAAATAAATAATAAATAATAAATAATAAATAATAAATAATAAATAATAAATAATAAATAATAAATAATAAATAAATGGACCTATAAATATCCACCAAATTCAGTATCTGGATGATGAGTTGGAGATACAAGACATCCCTCATTTTCAAGTGTATTATACCCCTGCAGCTCCCACTGCCTGATGATTGAAATGATAGTATGATGCCTGGCTACAAATCAGCCCAAACGGTAGTTGAATGCCCTGAGTCATCTATGTCACTGTCTGTGTATTCTCACAGCTGAATCTGACACTTCTGCTCACACGTCTTTCCTTTTCTTTTTCTTCTATTTTTTTTTCTTTTTCTTCTAAAATATCTATATTCCTAGGAGTGGAAAGTATTATCTTTATTAAAACACAGTTGATGTATGTCAGTGTCAATGGACTTAAAACCCTTTGTGTAAATTAAATGGTGACACTTCTTGGACAAAGAGAAATTAATTTAGTGCCTGCTCTTCGGTATATCATGTCATTTGTGATTTCTTCTCCTGGAGGAATCTAAATAATGCTTTCAAATTAGCTTCAGTGAGATGACTTCTGGTTTTAATAAACTGTAGCAAACAATAACAAATTATGCTTGCCTACAATGCATCACATCTGATTTTAAAATATTTTTATGTATTTATGAGATCTATACCCGTAAGTCCAAATCCCATTTTAAAATGAATAAGTATGATGGGCTAAGCACTTCTTTTTATACCACATGGAAAAAAAAAATCTAACAATTACTTAAGGAAGTCGCCATTGTTGCAACTGTAAGAAAGAATCAAATGCAGGAAGGCAAAAGACTTTTGTAGGTGCAATCCTAGTCCTTTTCTTTCATGCACTATTATGACATTAGGTTGTAAATCACTGTAGTTCTTACATAACATACACTTGAATCTGCAAATTTAGAACTGCCTTCCCATTCTGAAAGTCATTTAGTGAAATAAGGGGAAATATTCACTTCAGTAGGTGTTCAAGAATTTGACTCATACTTTAGTTGACACAGCTTTTAGAATTTTTTTCTCTTAAAAATCGGGTAGGTAACATTTCAACAGCACAAAGGCATGTAATGCATAAAAAAATCTCCTTGACAAGTTGCTTACTGAAATAAAATAAAATGCTAGAAATAAAATTAAAACATTAGCAAGAAGTGTTTGATCTGGAGAATGCAAAAAACTAATTCCAGGAGAAGATGGCATGGATGCTAGAGGCTTGCAGAAATTGCAGTGGAAGCAAATCACTCTGTTTAGCACTTGGGTAATAAAATCACATTGAGAAACCTAATGTGAATATAATCAAACAAAAAAAGAAACCAGACAGTATTATGAATACCAGTTTTTCCAAATAAGTATCACCAAAGATATACCAAAATATTCTTAGAGCATTCATTCACATTTCACTGGGGAAGAATTTATAAAGTTCCCTATGGTACTATGTCAGTAATTTTACATGAAATATTTGTTGATATTATCTTCACAATACTTGTGCAAGACAGAAAAACATAAACATCCTTATGAATAGGAAAGGCTCTGCAGAAGTTTTGGTTAATCACCCACAGGTGATCAGGAGCTGTGTAGCTCAATCAGAAATTAAGCCAGAAACTAAAAATCAGAGCCCTCATTCGAAATCCAGTCTGGGCTACACTACTACAGGTCAGCTGGTGAAGACATTTAAATCCAAGCTGTGTAAAATCAGCAAGTAGTGAAAAATTGCATGAACATTAAAACAATGGTGACTTTTAAAAAGGGTGCAAGATGGTCATGTAAGTGTGAGACTTAAAAGGAAGCAAACAAAAAAATCTGTTATTGTATTATCTCTTAAAAAACTGATTCCTTCATTGATTAAGAAATATTTTGTCAGCTTCCGAAGGTAAAAAGGTACACAAGACATGGACAATAAGTTACAAGCAAGGGAAGATGGAAACATCTAACAAGGAAAGAATCAGGACAGAAAAATATCAATAACCCATATCCTTTTGTTTGAATTACAGGAACTGTTTAATTTCATTTCACACAAACCAATAAAATAAAAAAGGATTAATGGCATTGTTCTTATCAGTTAAGTATTGTTACTCTTCCAACCACAGTAGATATAGATTGCATAGCTGAACTTCTGTGTGTTTCAAGCATAACATAGATTATCCAGGTTTGGTAGATTCATCCTTCCAAATAATTTCTCTCCAGGCTCCTGAATTTACAACTTCAGTTTTCTTACTTAATAGATGATCAACAGATAAGGTTTCCTATAATGTCCAAGAGTTCTTTATAAGTTCAGAAAGCTTAATTGGACACAATACCATTACTTTGATTGTATACTTCCTCAAACACTGTTCGTTAAAGGGTTTTGTCCCCATGTTTCAAAGAAAACAAGGTCTTTGTTCTTTCCGTAGTACTTTACTAACAAGAATTTTTTTGTCTTAGCCAATGAGAGCCTTTTCTGACAGGATGCTTTTGATAAGATTATTGCTGAACTCTGTCCTGTCTGTTCCCAAAGATACTTATTTACTTCCAGTCCATGTTCAATGAGGAGTGCTATTAATCCTGCTGTCCTGTGTGAATGTCGTGCCTTGTCCATTATGATTACGTAGTTAAAAAATGCAGGATAATATAATCATGAATCTTGTCTTGCTAGTTTACCACCAGCACTAAGCTAGTAAGTTTTTGTTAATTGCTCCATTAGTTATGAAGAGAGAGCATGGAGTGGTTCTTTTCAAGCTGCAAGTCTCCTTTAATTCTGGGTTTTCCAGGAGTTGAGTAAGTAGTTAGATCCCTCATTTACTGAATACTGCCTAGTCTGGATAATAAATAGAGCTTTAAGAATCACATCTAATATCAATTTTCAGCCACCTCCACTCTTTAAGTAGCAGTTTTTAGCTACATTTTGTAGCAGCAGCCACTTCATGATAACAACCAAGAAATTCTGGAAAAATACCTGCAGACAAGACACAGTCCAATAAATGTAGCACCAGCTTACAGCTAGGGCACCTAGCAGCACAGAATAAGCTGGATCAATTTCAGAGGTGCTGGAGCACCCTATACAGTTGCTCTGCTTATATACATGATGCATTGTCTAGGCATTGGTGCCTTAGTAGGCCAGAAGTCCTGAAAGTGGATTTAGGACATCTTCAGGTTGTTTCTTGTGCAGACAAGAGGCATGCACACATATGCATGTGTTTGTGTGCACACAGTAGAACAAGAAGCCTACCTTAGGTGTGCACCTAACTTAGGTTTTTGAATCAAAAATTTTAATCAGCAGAACAGTGAGGCTAAATTGCTCATATTCTGTCCCTTGCCTCCTTGAAACAGATGATGAGCTACTAAGCTGCACAGATGTAAGCATGGCCACATCCTCAACTCCCAGGAAACCGAGCATAGTGAGAAAGTAAGCATCATTTGTTTTTCATTAAATTAATGAGTGCTCCTTCTGATATCTGTGTTAGTAAGCAGTTCCCTGCGATACCATATCAGCAAGACTGTCATAAACAAAGCACTGGAGCAAGCATAGTCCTAAACATAATGAAGCTGTAATTAACCAAACAGATGAAATATATCACTATGCCCACATTAAATCATCTGAAGTAAATGTATAACAATATGTGCAGACAGAGATTGTACAGAGTGAGAACTCATCACAATTATATACACATTGAAAAATTCTTACTCAGTTTTTCAATTCTGTGCTGTAATTCTAGTTGTACCTAAATGACTCTTTCATATTTACTTTTATTTTTAATCCCAGTGGAGATATTTTTAAGTGTTTCAATCCTTAGATACTTCTAGCCTACTGTCTTGGTCTCATTATGATACACAAGCAGCTAAAACTAACCAATATATACCCTCTAAAGAAAATTCTGGATCTTGAGACTATTAGGCCTGAGAAACAGTGATACGCCATTTTTTCTTGACTTGCTGAAAAAAAGTGTTAGGACACTAGAAACACCATCCAGATGGACCTGGACAGGCTTGAGAAGTGGACCCAAGGGAATCTCATGGGATTTAACAAGACCAAGTGCAAGGTGCTGCACCTGGCTCGGGGCAACCCCTGGTATACACCCAGGCTGGGGGATGAACAGATCAGAGCAGCCCTGCCCAGAAGGACTTGGGTCCTTGGGATGAGAGGCTGGACATGATCCCATCCAGAAAGCCAGTTGTATCCTGGACTGCATCCAAAACAGCGTGGGCAGCAGGGCGAGGGTGGGGGTTCTGCCCCTCTACTCTGCTCTCGTGAGACCCCACCTGCAGTGCTGCATCCAGCCCTGGAGTCCCCAGCATAGGAAAGACATGGACCTGTTGGAGAGAGTCCAGAGGAGAGCAACAAGTTAATCAGAGGGATGGAGCAACTCTTGTATAAGGGAAGACTGAGAGAATTGGCATTGCTCAGCCTGAGGAAGAGAAGGGTTTGGGGTGACCCAACTGCAGCCTTCCAGTACCTGGAAGGAGCCTACAAGAATTATGGAGAGCGACTGTTCACAAGAGCATGTGCTGACAGGACAAGGGGAAACAACTTCAAACTGAGAGCTGATTTAGAATAGATATTAGGAAGAAATTCTTTGCTGTGAGGGTGGTGAGGCGCTGACACAGGTTTCCCAGAGAAGTTGCGAATGCCCCATCCCTGCAGATGTTCAAGGCCAGGCTGGATGGGACTCTGAGCAATCTGGTCTAGTGGAAGGTGTCCCTGCCCATGGCAGGGGATTTGGAACTAGATGATCTTTAAGGTCCTGTCCATGCCAAACCATTCCATGATTCTGTGATTCTGCTCACTTTTCAAATTTCTTTTCTTTTGTGGAAACATAGGTGTTGCGGTGGCCCAGCCCACCTTTGGGCTGAAGATAAATGAGAGCATCCAGTGGGTGGATTTCCCCGCCCAGGACAGTGGGTCCGAGGGCAGATCGGAGGGCGGTGCCATGGGTGGCACCGAAGTCTAAGCCACAGCCCACTGGGTGTTTCCCTGGATGATAGACTTCTCCCCCGTTCCAGAAGGTTCTATGTTATTCGGTTGTTGATTGGTTTTCCCCTTCATGTATATGTATTCCCCCTATTGCCTATGTAATTAAATTCTGGAAAGTTCAGTTCTATTGTGTCTCCCATTGGTTGGTTTGAATTTGTCCCTCCCTACAAGCCTTACAATTGGACTCTTGTCACCCCTTGTCATCTCCCTATTGGTTTGTTCCTCTGTTCCTCCCTTCTCCACCCCCCGTGCAAAAGCTGCTGTCATCGCCTGTCTGGTGCCCTTTGTGGCACTGTCTTCAGAGTCTCTGTTCTTGTGGTCCCTGGGTCGGGGAATAAAGCCTGGAACTGCTGCTACTTTGAGTCCCTCTCTCTCCTTCGCTCCTGCCGATCGCTACATTGTCACCGACTGCTGCCAGCTCCTCACAGGAGTCACAGGGCAGGCTGCTCTCCATAGAGAGCCTCCATTTGACTGTGAAGTAGCTGACAGTCCTGCCTGCCAGGACACTTGCTACAAGTTGCTTGCTTGGCTTCCGGGTGGCCAGTGGTCAGCGACACAGAGGTTGCTTAGTAAGGACAAAACATTACAGACAAGTTACGTTGGGAGATGTGTTGGGAGGGAAATACTAGATGAAACTGCAGAACCTTCAATGTACGCTTTTTTAGACACTTCATTACAGTGCAAATAATATTCAGAGATTCAAATTACTACTGCAGTCAGCATGAAACAGCCAAAGTTTCGTAACAAATTATATTAGAATATCTGAGCTTTAAAGAACAAACAGATCTTCAGGTTTGTGGCAGTCGCTGAAGCAGTGAATTCTGGCTCAGTGATGTGACATTAACTCTTAACCTCTGTCATAACAATTTCTTGCCCAGATATTTGTGTTTCAATTACCATAAATCTGTTTGCAGTTTGGGCACCAACTGTTCTTTCTGTACTACTGAATATCCAGTAACTGTAATTCTTGTGCCCAGTTGTTTATGTTGCTGTCCACAGGTTTAGAGGCTACCCCATCTGTGCAATTTGGTGTACTGAGAAGAATTATCTGCCACCCTTGACAGAGATTAGCAACAAAGTTCACAGATGCTGCAACCTATTCCCAGTGGCCCTTACTGAAAGAATAATGCTAAGACAGTAAAGTAAGTCCATGGCTCCACAAGCTTGAAAATTAATGTGGGTTTGACCTAATTGCAGAAAGATAATTTTTGAGAGTTTTGAATGGATCAAAAAGGCCAGACAATGGACAAAAGAAATAATGCAAGAGTGACTGGTGCACTCAAATGCTTCAGATGAAATAAGGTGATCCTTGAACATCTTGATTTTGACCTCTTGCTTTGGATGTTTATGTGAATGAAACATCTAAACCCCTGTCCCTCCATTCTGCTTTCATGTTGTTTTTGTTCTTTGCACTGGTTATGTAAAGATTACAACTTCACTAAAAACCTTGCAATAATTACAATCTAATAATGCTATGTACTGCACCATGTACCAGATCCCAGGTAAGCACCGAGCCAGGGACCTCAATCACAAACACATGTGCCTTGAGTTCTCTAGCCTTGATGTTCAAGCTCGAAAGAAAGAAGCCTTTCTTATTCAGCATACATCATGCCCTTGTTAAGTGGACTTTTCTACACTCACCAGGCTTGCTACTGTACAAGCACCAGAGTTAATATGAGCATAGAATGTCCCAGGTTCCCAGTCCTGTGTTTCCATTCCCTCACTGAGAAAGACTGAAACAGGGAGAGCATCCAAGCCACAGTGTGGCATCACCCACACAGCTTTTACTTTGTAGATTCCTTTCTGTTAATTAAGTAACTGGTACTCTTCTCTCAGTTATCAAGATGATTCATATTCCATCTCTTTCCTACACAAGAAGGGCTTTCAGAATTCCCGTGTAGGAATCCTGTTTTTGTCCATCATTTGTATGACTGGGCTTGAGTTATAATAGAGTTTGTACAGAAAGTGAGGAATTGATTGCCAAAGCCTCTCCAGTGGCTAAAGTGAAGTCATACAGTTAATGAAATTGGCTTATTTTAATTGATTAGGAAACACAGTTTGGACTAACTTCAAGGCTTAAACTAGAGAGAAGAAGAAAAAGGAATGAATTTTTCTGCTTCTACAGAAACAAAATAGATAACAAATAAGTCCCCCTGCTCCACTGACTATAAAAACCCCAAAAAACAGTTCTGGTCTTACGCTGCAGAAACAAAGATTACTTGTCTCTTCTCCACAGCTTCTGCTTCTTTGCTGCAGGGCCTCTCAGGCATTTTCCCCAAAAATGCGGCAGAGTAACTCGCAAAAATGTTGTAGGATTATCAAGCTTTATTTTTCCATAAGCTTTTCTATACCTGCATGAGGGACTCAACGCAACCTCAGAAGGCAAGGCAGGGTGAAATGGGTAAAGTTCCTGTGTGCTTCTTCTAAGCTTGCACTGCATTGTAGGCAAGACAGAGCATCATAAAAGCAGGCAGCAGATTCCTGTCAGAACACAATATTTTTGTAGAAAGGCTATGCTCTTTAGCCTTTTAGCATTTAGAAATGCAATAAATGTAAATGCCCCACAAGAAGGAGGAGAAGAATATCAATAAGAAAAGGATGAATCTTGAGCACTGTTCAAACTCCTCAACCCATCCTTTTCTGAGGAGCCTAAAGGGGTCATCAGTATTGCCTAGACAATACTTTATAATCTTACATCATCTCTGGGATTCTGTGACACATGGTTTCTTTGAAGCACTGGCTAGCTCATTTCGTTCACTCCTGCCCAGATTTAAGCCAAAAGTTAGAGGTTTTGTTTCCTGTTCTATCTCCAGCATATGCACCCACAACAATCATCTTTATCCCAGAGAGCAATTGCGCTACTTTTGAGTACAATACAGAAATTAGCTAGTTCTCATAGCTATGCTTATGCCAGGGTTTTAATATCCAACTACTGCAGGGATTCACAACCACTTCCACCTGTAATTTGAAAACCATGCATTTTTTTCCACATGCTGTAATCACATTTCTCTGTTCTTTTGTAGTCATATGTGCAATATTTGAAACACCACTTCTTGCACCAAAAAAACCTGTTAGGTGAAAAAAGTGTCTTTTACAACTCATTGGTGCATTATACAATCCAAAGACACAGTATTTAGCAAATTCATAAGCATCTTCCCAGTTTTTCCAATGGAAGTAGCCTTCCTCTATTTTGTGTTTAAGTGTGATATCACAAAGCTAAATCCACATTATATTGTTAGTACAGCTCTGATTTATATGAAAGTGCTGCAGTATAGGAGGCTATGGAGATCCCTAAGGTGGAAAAAAATAAATTTTGAACAAAATTAACTTCCTCAATTCCTGTAAGAAAATTGCTTGAAAACAAGAAAAAATAATTTGTAAATATTGAGGAATAATACTCTTCTCACCCACTTTTAGATATATACAGGAGAGACATGGAATCATAGAATGGGCTGGAAAGAA
Source organism: Aleadryas rufinucha (assembly GCA_013397815.1). Lineage (NCBI taxonomy): Eukaryota > Metazoa > Chordata > Aves > Passeriformes > Aleadryas > Aleadryas rufinucha. The sequence continues at coordinate 231,030 of VZTH01019345.1, read as the reverse complement.
CCTTAAAGATCATCTTGTTCCAAACCCCCTGCCATGGGCAGGGACACCTTTCCCTAGATAAGTTGCTCAGAGCCCCATCCAGCCTGGCCTTGAACAGTACCAGGAATGGGCATCCACAGCTTCTCTGGAAAACCTGTTCCAGTGCCTCACAACTCTCACAGCAAAGAATTTCTCCCTAACATCTAACCTACACAAACTATTCCCCCTTGTCCTATCACTACATGCCCTTGTCAAAAGTCCTGCCCAGCTCTCTTATAAGTGCCCTTCAGAAACTGGAAAGCTGCTATAAGGTCTGCATGGAGCCTTCTATTCTCTGGGCTGAACAACTTCAACTCTCTCAGCCTTTCCTCATAGGAGGGGCATTCCAGCCCTCTGGTCAGCTTGGGGGCTCTCCTCTGTACACTCTTCAACAGGTCCATGTCCTTTTCATGCCAGAGGTGCCAGAGCTGAATGAAGAGACTGCTCCAGGTGGGGTCTCACCAGAGCAGAGCAGAGGGGCAGAATCCCCTCCCTCTCCCTGCTGCCCACGCTGCTTTCGATGCAGCCCAGGACACATTTGGCTTTCTGGGCTGTGAGTGCACATTGACATTTCATACTCAGTTTTGTGCCCCTCAATACCCCAAGTCCTTCTCTGCAGCGCTTCTCTCAATCCACGCATTTCCCAGTCTTAATTCATGCTTGGGTTTGCCCCAAACCAGGTGCAGTTTCTTACACTTGTGTTTGTTGAACTTCCTGAGGTTCACACGGGCCCACCTCTCAAGCTTGTCACTGTACACCTGTATGGCATCTCTTCCCTCTAAAGTATCAACTACATCATTCAGCTTGGCGTTGACTGCAAACTCACTGAGGGTTCATATAAGCTATCTCTATATCTCTGTATTTAATTAACAAAGAGATATATCTACTTCTGAAGCAGAAGTTAGCTGACTGATCTGTCTGTTTTCAGGTGACAGGACTGCCTTCTGTTCTGCCAATGGTCTCTAAAAGATAACCAGATTGTGACCTGAGATGTAGACTCTTTAGTAAGTAAATGTCTAAAATTAGGAGGCAGTAATACTGCTGGGGACAGAGTAGAAGAGAACACTGCACAGTTAGAGGGAAGGAAATATATTTGGTTATTGTATTAAAAACACAAAAGATATGCAGAGGACAGATTTTCACAGCAGGACAGATATGGACACATATTTCCACTTCTTACTAACTGAAGGCTGTATAATTAAACCAGTCATTGACATTCATATAGCAGATAATGTTAGGTTTTCAGGACTCAGAATTCACAGCTTACCTGGTTAAGTCCACAGGATTTTCCCAATGCTGTTTTTTGCCTAGAGAGACTATGAAAACTGCTATAAAGAAATTATTCAATTCATTACAAAAATAGCCTGAAAACCTCATAATGCTGGAGGAGAAAAAGAGAGACTGAAGAGCTAATTATAGAAATAGAGGCAGAAGCCTTTTAATTTGAGTTGCCTATTTTATAGTATTTGGAGAATCCTTGTAATCTGAAATTTCCTCCCCCTTTTTCATTAATACTTCGCTTTTTTTTTAGTTTGCATCTATTTCATAATTTGCCGTTTGAAGACTGCAGCTACTTGTTGAAAAACTCACTTTGATGTTTTTTAACTTATAAGTGACCTTTATGTTTTGTTGAATAGCAAGTTTAGAGGGGCAAGTCTTGAAGGTTGCTTTCTAGAAGAAAAAAAATCATGAAATAAGACAATAACTTACAAATTTATGATACTTTTTTAAGCAAAAATCTCTTTCTGATCATGTCTTTTTTTCATGGCTTGAAAAAAAGATCATTTGTGGGTTTGTTATGTTTGCAACATAACCTCTTTGCCAGCAATGCCAAGTTCACTGCAATCAGTCAATTTGTCTTTTATATATAGCAGCAATTTACACTGAGGTTTTGCTAAACTGCCAAAACAATACCTCAAAATCAATAAAAAATATGCTGGTATAAACATGCAGCATTTTTAAATAATAATTTTGCTGGGAAATACTTTGAAAATATTTTCTAAAGGAAATATTATGTGGGAGTGAGGAAGGTAAACTAAGAGAAGGAAAGAGAGATCTGGTTAGTATGGAAGGTATCTCCCCTCCCAGTTAAACGAACAGAGGCAGGCTTTTCTGAAGTCCCAATGAGACTTCCATAAGACGTGTACACAAACAGCAAGATTAATTAAGTACCTATAATGTTTTGTCGAAATGCACACAGATCATATTTTATAGGTAGGTTGGTAGAACAAAGGATAACATTGGGAAAATCAGACAGGGGTTTGGTAGGTCTAAAGTGTCCATAACTTTGTGCAGAAGGCTTCTTTTTCCACGTATGCCAGTCTGGACATCCAATATAAGGGAATATCTTTCCCTGCAGACTTGAAAGACCTTCTAAAAGATGATTCAAACTTTCAGGGGTGCGCAGTCCTTGCTCAGCACATTAACTAAAGTGTATTACTGGCATTCTGTTCTGAACTCTGCTTCTACTACTTCTTGGTCTATACTTCTTAAATTAAACATCCATTTTAAAAATAAGATCCATTTTAAGAATCCCTATTTTTGTGCACAGTTTCATTTTCAAACTGAATTTTAAGATACAGATGTGCTGTAGAGGAAAGAGAAGCTGTGCAGAGTCACTTTTATCTCCTAAAATTTCATTTGGCCTCATGAAGTTAAATTTAAAAAAAACAAAAATCAAAACCATGCCAAAAACAAAAAAAGGCAGATCCTGTAGATTCTGCAATAAATTCATCCAAGCATTAAAAACTAATTCTTTATTTTCTTTTGAAGAAGAAAAATGACCAAGAACAAGAAAACTTGCCTTAGGCCTGCTATAAAGAGAAGTGCTTAAATGCTCCTCTCCATCTGTTGTTTGGTCTTTTACAGCCCCCTAGGGTCTCCAGAACTGCTCAAAGTGGTACTGCCCTGCACTTGCCTCTGTCATAATGCTTTAAAATTGGAAACTGACCCCGGATCACGGGTCATATAGCACAGTGCTGTCATCAGGCTTTTCTCACTAATGTCATTTTAAATACTTCAGCAGCATTAGTGAATACAAGACAAAACAGGCCACCTGCTCCCAGATGCTGATGGAATGCCAAGAGTCCAAGCTGACAGTCAGAAATGAACAACTGAAGGAAGCACTTACTGCTTTCCCATTCGACATCCAAGACTTCAGACAGTGCCAAACTATAAATATCTTCAGTTCAAGCTGCTTAAGGTCAGTGGATTAGCATTAACAGTAAAAAAATCTTAGTGCATTAGACTCTCACATCATCACAATTAGTAGACATGTTTAGAAAGCAAAAAACAGTATAGAATAACTGCTGCAGAGAAATAAGTACTGAAGCTGTATATTGCAATTCTGTGCTCAAAGAATATTAGGCTAAACATTTTGCAGCTTTGTTCTAACAGCTATTAAAAAATCCTTATTTTAGATCACTTTCAAAATCTCAACATCGTGCTTTCAGAAGTTATTCATAGTGTATGGGAAAAGACCAAGCACAATTGTTATTCCATGGAGTACTTACAAAAAGCCCCAAATCCAAATCTTCCCAATTCCTATTCCGTGTGATCTCTCTACTACATTATTTTTAACATTACTTTATCACACGTTTAGGTAGTTTCAGTTATGCCACTGTAGAGAGAGGCTAAAAATATACATCATATCAGATACCCAACTTGTAATAATCATTCAAGGAACAGTTTTTCACATACATATTCAAAGCAGTCACTGACAAACTCACAACCATGAAATATGTTTTCCCTTGTGTATTTCCTCCTGACCCTCATTCACTAAACTATTTTCTTTCAGTCTTTTTCTCCTTGTTCTTTCATAATCATTCTTTCCCTGCATATTTTATCTTTTTGGTGCGTTATTACACTTTTGTCTTGATTCCTCCTGACAGCTGTTTTGCTCTCCAATTTACATGTTAGATTTTACTTCATCTGTATGCCATCTTTGATCTTTCTGTTTCTTTCCCTTCAGTCAAAAGGATGCAGTAGGAAGTTACGTGTACCTGGGATGACACCATTCTTTCTCATGGTAGATAGAAAGGAAACTGGAAAAATGAATGTCCAAGTCATCAAACAAACTTACTAAAAATAATGGCCTGTATTTATGGGTTCCTTGAGAGATAAAGCAATGGGATTAGTGACACCAAACACATTATCATCTAAAAGAAGTGGATTACTGTGGTGCCTGGTCTCATTCATCCCGTGAGTAACATTTTCATGTATGATCAGCAACATTTTTTTTATTCTAAATATAAAAGCCAGTGTATGGAGAGGCTTCAGATATAGAGAAATTCACATATTGGCTTACTTTTGGATGAGAGAAAGATTAGTGAGAGATTTTCAGTACTGCAAAATGGTTCCTTAATATAAGAAATAGCATATTATCTCTGCAAAAGTGAGTAATTTCCAAACAGAAGACAGAATTATTGGATGGTTTCCAAAGCATCTCCTCTTTGATTAGTGCAGTGGTCATAATCTGCATGAAGTTTCCAGAGAGAAAACTGAGCACAACAGAAATATCCTTTGCCAGCTTTGAATCCTTTATGGTCTAGTTATTATTGGATAAGCACCTTTGCTTTTCAGATGGAAATAGAAATGAAGGAAAACTATTCTTCCTATAATTGTTTAAAAAGGCAAATCTAAATGTTTTCTTTCTGTGTTTCCTGTATATTTACAAATTCTGCAGCAGTGTCCTGTGTTCAGATTTCAAATTAAAACAGCTGGCTGAGTTAAGAGCAGTTACAACATCATTAGTTCACCTAAAGGTACACTCCTTCTTTGTGTCATGATCTTTATAGTGGAGGGTGTGAACTCTTCATAGATCCCTGGCACTCCAGTATCTTTCTCCAGGAAAAAAGAAAACCAAACTGATGCACTATTATTTATTTAGGTGTTTTGAAAACTGATCTGAAAGGAAGAAAAGTTCTTCAGACACAAACAATTTTTTTTTTTGTCCTGGTAGAGCAAAACATTTTGAAACTCTGTGTCACAAAGTACTTTTTATCATTGCTGTAACAAAAGTGGGGTTTTGGTTTGGTTTTTTTTTTGTTGTTGTTGTTCTTGAATTTGTTTTGGTTTTTTTTTTTTTTCTTTAATGAGTTGATGAAGACACTATTTTAAGCACTTACTGAAACTGCACTTTGGGTGCTACTTAATACAAAACTTCCTGGAGACAACAATTTTCCTATTTAATTTAAGACTGATTTGTTCTTTTGTGAATTAGGACCTCACAGGGCATTTCTATGAGACGGTACATCTGCAGAAGGCACATGAAAAGTTTTGTGATGCTCCTGCTAAACTTTTGCCATTTGTCTTGGGCTTGCATCGCAAGGTTTTGGTTGTGAGGGGTTCACAGGGGGCGACTTTTTGAGAAGCTGCCAGCACCTGAACATACATCTGACAGAGCCAGTGCCAGCCCGCTGGTGACAGTGGCAGCACGTCTGGGATAACTTGTTTAAGAAGCAGGGTGAGGGGGAGCAGGGCAGGGAGTGAAATCAAACTGTGCAACAGCAACTGCAGCTGGAGAGAGGAGTGAGAGCATGTGAGAGAAGCAGCCCTGCAGACACCAAAGTCAGTGGAGAAAAGGGACAGCATGTGCTCCAGGCACTGGAGCTGAGATTCCCCTGCTGCCCATAGTGCAGACCATGATGAGGCAGCTGTGCCCCTGCAGCCCATGTTGGTCCAGAGTGGAGCAGATAGCTAGCTACAGCCCATGGAAAATCCCACTCCAGAGCAGGCAGATGCCCAAACAAAGCTGTGACCCCATGGAAAGGAGCCCATGCTGGAGCAGGTTTGCTGGCAGGAGTGTTGACCCTGCAGGGAACCCATGCCGCAGCAGCGTGTTCCTGAAGGATGCCAAACCATGAGGGAAGCACACTGAGTAGTTGGTGAGGAACTGCAGCCTGTGGTAAGGATCCATGTTGGAGAAGTTCATAGATTTCATGTCTCCTGTGGGAAGGACACCACACTGGAGCAGAGGAAGAGACTGAGGAGGAAGGAGCAGTACAGATGAGTTTTGAATTAACCACAACCTCCATTTCCAGTGCACCTGTGCTGCTATTGGGGAGGAGGTAGAGAAAAACTGGAGAAAAGTTGAGCCTGGGAAGAAGGGAGGGATGGGGTGAAGGTGTTTCAAGGTTTGTTTTTATTCCTACTCTGACTTGATTGGCAATAAAGTCAGTTTCCCTGATGTCATGCATGATCTGACTGATTGGCTTTTACATAATTAAGAAGTGATTAATTAAGTTAAAAAGTTATTAATGATGTTAAAGAGGTTGGTTAATTAATTGTTGATGTACGTTATGCGTTTGGTGTTGTTCAAAAGGTTCTAGTTTATTAAAATCCTTGTGTTTTAACTTTGAGTTCAAGTGTGTTTCAGGGACAGTAAAGGAGCTTTCAGAAGCACCCAAGGACTATTTTTAGCCAACCGTTGGGGCTCTGCAACTTGCATCCACGACAATGGTGCATACTAATGAGACGTTTTCCCGCCTAAAGTTGGAGTGACATCATCCTGGGAAGAAGCCCCTAGAGACCAATGAGCTATTGGAGGAAAGGACTGCTGTCACCTGTGGACTTACCCAGGACGCCGGACTATGGGCGTTCCTGGGTGGTACTGGGCGGGGCTCAAAGGGTATAAAAAAGGCTGACAGCCATCAGAAAGTGCATTTTTGCCTTGGAGTAGCCAGGCAGTGCCCAGCGCTGTTCTTAGGCTGGACTTCCAGCTCTGCTTGGGATATCCCGAGACAGATTGGCAGCGCTGTGGGTTCTTGGACTCTGGGCTCTGTAGCCGGACGGGCTTGAAAGGACTCCAGTTGTCACATTCCCGGACTTTTTGATTTTCCGGTTTTTCCCATTTTTCTTTCCGGGGTTCGCTCCGACCTCTTTTCGGGTTAATAAATTATTTTTGTTTTTAATCTAAACACAAGAGTTGTCCTTATTTTTGACACCTGAGCTGAGTCTTTTGCCTGTGACAGTAATTGGTGAGTGATCTCTCTCTATCCTGATCCCAATCCATGAGACTTCCATTATATTTTCTCTCTTCTGTCCAGCTGAGGAGGGGGAGTGATGGAGCAACTTCGGAGGGCACCTGATATCCACCCAGAGTCAACCCACCACACCATGACACTGCTGTGAGGTGACCTACAAAATCTGCAGGGTAGGCATAGCAACAAGGTCAGAATCAGAGGTGGAACCACCCGTACACTTGAAGACTGAACTGAGGACTGTGTTTATAAAGCTTAGTATTGTAACAATGGGACTATCCAGTTTGCCTGTACTACTTTGTCCTTGTCATATGCAAACGAATTAGTTTTCTACAGGTTCCCACTAATTCTGCTTTCAGGATTTTCTCCTACCCTAGCAGTCTAAACATGCTTAAACAGATTGAAAGATTTTAGGCACACAACAGCCAACAAGGACTGCTTTGATTTCTGTGTTGCCCAAAGTGAAATCTTTATTATATTTCAATCAAAAGGGATTTTACATCTGTTGTCAAAAGAATCTGGCCCATATGCTCATTCTTGCCACACAGGAGAACCTGAATTTAAAACCTCAATGTTACATCTGAGTCTGGATGGGGCACCATGCTATACAAGGTGAACACAAGGTAAATAGATTTCTAGCAGAAAGTCTAGGACATAACGATAAAGTTTCTGCCACTTCCTCCTCCTGTGGTTTTCCTGCCTGTGGTTTTTCTGCCTTCCCTCCTTTCTCCTCCATGCTATGACAGGCTGGATTTCTACATCTCTACAACAGTCTGGATCAGGAAACTGACATAGCCAAAGGAAAGAAAAAAGGTAGAGTTTTCATTTATCTAGATAGCTGCTAGCACCAGCCCATAGACAGTAGCAGGACATGCAGCCAAAGCAGGGAGTAATGGAGAGATCATTACCTTCGATGGCAGCCAGTCATTCTGTTGGTTTAGGGAGATTGTAAAAGCATGGGGCCTGGTCATCACTTACAGAGGAAAGAAACCATAATGGCAAGGACGGAGCAGCTAAAAGCCCAAATATAGTTTAAAATCTGTACAGATGAGTACAGACTTTGGTTCCACATAGATAGGTATTGGAAAAACTCACTTTGCAAGCAGAAAAAAGGATTATATTTGGGTTTGAAACACATGATAAATTAAATGCCTTTTAGCTGTTGGGCAATGGTAACTGAATTCTATGAAAATAGAGAGAATAGCACTCCACACCAAAAATGAAATGTAAGAAAATAGTTCTATTTTAAGGAAAGTGCAAAAAAGAGCATGTGGCTTACCTCATTAAAAAAGAGACATTCTTATGATTTTGAAGGACTGAACACCTATTGAGAGAGCAGATCAGGAGCAGATTATGGGACAAGAAGTTCAGAGACATCACAGATCAGGTGAGGTGGGGAGAACACAATGAATTTCTGACAGAACTATAAGACATATAGGACAGGAAGTCAGTCTGTAAGGAAGCTGTGCAAGAGTTCACAGCACTCTGGAACTGAGCATCCACTATGACAAGAAACAGTATCTGAAGAAGACAGATTGCCAAATTTAACCCTGGTGGGCATCTGAGTCCCAAGCTGCTGCTCACTCACTACCACCCTGGGGAGATGAGGGAGAGAATCAGAAGAGTAAAAGTGAGAAAACTCATGGGTTGAGATAAAGACAGTTTAATAGGTAAAGCAAAAGCTGTGCACACAAAAAAAACAAAACAAGGAATTCATTCACCACTTCCCGTGGGCAGGCAGGTATCCAGCCATCTCCAGAAAAGCAGGGTCCCATCACATTTAGCAGTGACTTGGGAAGATCAAATGCCATAACTTCCTCCTTCTTTCTCTCTCAATTCTTACTAGCCAAGAAAACCAACCAAGAAATAAAATTCATATGTTTACAAATATCAGCAAAGCACGTTCACTGTACAAATACGTGCTCAGATGAGTTCTGTCAATGGAATAAGGCTGTGCAATTGTGGCACTTACGCATCAAACACTGGAGTCAAAAGCAGTGTCACAGCAAAACAGAAAGTATGGTAAAGAAGGCAAATAAAATACAGTGATGAGTTTATCCTGATCTAAGCAGTACCATCAGAATTTAAATAAATTAATTCTGTTCTTTGCACTTTCCCCTTCTGGTATCACTGGTATTAAAACCATGGTGTAAATGAACATAATTAATGGGTTGAACAACCAGCAAGGTATACACTGCTACTTTTGTGTCATAAACTGCTCCCTAAATTCAAAGACCTCAGCATTATCCCATATTCAAAATGATCTCAATCATTCATCCAGTGACTTGACTTTGATTAGGAATCAACACCCAAAGCTTAGTCCTGTTCTTCATTAAAAACTGCCTCTTCTTGCTGATTGTTTTCTTGGGTTTACAGGGGGTCATAAAATTTTCATATAAATACTAGTAAGTAGTAAATAATAAGATGATCAGCATAATTGTGATCAAATAATTTTAGCCAAGTTTTTTTTTAGTCAATGAAATCCTATTTTTTCATAAGCAGAATTAAGACAGACAGATTGAATGGGTGACTGTATGAAGCCTAGAATACATATAATACCTAAAATACATCTTAATAACAAGTTTAACTCCCAGTAGTTAGCAAATTATTTATGTTGTTCCTTTTGCTTTAAGGTGGTTGTTATGGCAAATGAACGCTAGAAAAAGATGAGCTCATTAGGAAGAGTCAAGGGCAGGCAAGGAAGAATGTACACATTTATATTTCATTAAGCCAATAAAAATGATATATAAACCACTGCAATATCAGAAACAATTTAAGGCTTCTCAGGGTTGAACTATACTGAAAATTTCATGAGCATCGACCAGGATTATTTTGTGGGACAATCTATAGACATGTTACAATTGATTTATCTTCCTCTCCCTCGTTTGATAGACTTCTGTGTAACCCCTGTAAAATAAGTGCCATTGGATATTTCACAAGAAGGAAGGCTTGTTTTTCTATCCATCTACACTTCTTTTTAGACCAAGTAATTGTTTATTTAGGGACATCAGCAGCTGATGAAAAGGTGAGACACTTTTCATTCACTCATTGGAAAGTCACTGGTTTTCAGCAGTGTTTCAGGATTTATGACTTCAACTACAGACAATAACGAGGGGCATATATATTTTGGTTTATATATATGGCATTTCACACACTATCAACCAATATTATGCAGCAAGGAAGCACACTCAAGAACAATGAGTCACTACTTTTTTTTCAGCCGGCAGGTTTCAGAAGAATAGAGCTTAAAAGTACATAGCCATTACTTGTTCCTGTCACAAAATCTTTGTAAAAGTTTTGAGGGAATAGGAAGTGAAGGAACAAGTCATTGATGTTAGAATTAATTACTGGATAATCTAAAAATTATGTTATGACATGCTTGCATCTCACTTTATGAATTATTTAAACATCTATTTTAAAACCATATTCTGTATTAGTGTGCTTTTTTTTTCGTGGAACTGTTTGTAAGAAACAAATTCTTAACTACTAAAAAGTGCTTCTAAGTTTATCTCCTTGTTGGACAGTTTTCCCATCCTTATCACAGTATCTGCACAGACTTCCAGTTCTTTGATCAGAGATTCAAAACAGAATCTCTAGTCTTCTAGGTGAGGTATCTACGGTACAACCTACCAGGACAGGAGACTGCAACAAAAGAGCATGACAGGAGAATTAAAATGTAGCAAAAGCAGCGTGGGTGCCCATCGGAAAGAGGAACTCCATAGGCTGTCATATCTTATTACAATCTGTGGTGGTTGTGGTGCAGCACTGGAAAACACAGCTCTGGTTTTTATGTGTGTCTTGGACCATGACTGACTCATTCCATACCTCTGCAGGGACACAGTAGTCCTGTCCCCAGATTTTAGCTTTTGGATGCAAGACATAACTACTACTAGATCTTCTACTACCTCGCAGCTGTGCGTTGGCTTTAACCATTGAGTTTAAATATTAATTACTAACCAGATGCTGATGCTAGTATGGTTCCAGATGCTGCTGCCATGTGCCAGTCTCCGTCACACAACAAGATAAAAACTTGCTGATGTCAGTAATTTGTGGACAAAGGTGTTAAAATTAGGCTTTGATCAGTTTATGTCACCAACACAGAACATCATCCAGTTCAAAGTCATAACTAAAAAGGTGTTTCGGATGCCACTGAAAAGTTGTTGAAAAATAAACTTTGCATATACAGGAAGCTGGGAGACCTCATTCAGGTAAGGATTGCTATAAAATTATATTCTTAATATTATTACTGGGCTATGCTTACTGTTTGAGGAAAATGATTTTTTTTAAATGAACTGAGAAGTCTCTGATACTTATGTATCTCTGACAAAATATAGAATCATATTCCAAGGCAGTACAAGCATCAAAACTAGCAGCACACAGTTAAGGACAAGACTAGAAATGAATCATTAGGGTTTCAAAAAGAACAATGAAACAAGGAAAATACTTGTATTCCTTGCAACATCAAGAAATATTACAATTTTTTTTTTTAAGGGAGTTATATGAAAGAATCAGCCCAACTCCTGCAGATGGCCTCTGTGTCATAACAAACAACAAGGGACTTGACAAGTTCTTTGACATATACAAAATAGGAGGGATCCTGCCTTTTTATTGCTCTGCTAAATGCAAGACTTCTGAAGACACAGAAATTGTAAGAGTAAGAAAAATGCAAAACTTAAAATTCAGGCTAGATGATTTCTTCAAAATCACCCCAAAATGGAATGTTTTGAGACTTTTCTTCTGTAGAATACACAGTAGGTGCAGATATGAGAAGGCAGGAAGGAGACCTTGACAGTCATCTGGTGCTTGCACTACAGCATCATTCTTTGTTCTTCGTTCTTCTCACAGGGTCAGCACTGAAGCAAGAGGCTATTTAATTCCCAGAGGACTTCTAGTGTGCTTAAAATTCAGCACATGCTCAGTTCCCTTCCTCATCTGGGTTGCACCACTGCAAATCCTTCATATAAATAAACATTGAAATATCCCTCTTACATAGAGGGCATATATTTAGCTGTCAGCAAACTGCATATGTCAGTCAGTAGGTGAGACAGTTCACATGAAACCAGACAGAAACTTGGCCCACATTGTGTCAGGATAGAGTTTGCACTCTGCCTTGAAGTCTCAGTATAAATTTTTAAATTATCACTATATCAAGTGTCTGCTAAATTTCTGTCATAATGCCAGGATTAATTCTGAATCAGACCTCACAGATGACTTATAAATCCTCTTTGCATAGCACCTTAAAGAGATACTATTTTAGGTGAGGTTAATACCATGAAAACCCCTTATCCAGTTAGTTCCATGCAAAATGAAGCTTTGTAATGGAACTTAGCCATTTCCTGTACCCTACTTGGCTCCATAGTGTGTACTTCAGTGCCATCCAGTGTTAGACGTGAGGTCATTTACCTAAAAAAGCAATCTCTGAGGCTTTAATACTTCAGTTCCTAATTTACCTCTCCAAGATTATAGCATACATCTGATACACACTCACTTACTATTATAAAATATTGTAGAAACATTAATTTTAAAATTCAATTACAAAATTGCAAATGCTAGACATAGAAAAGGAAGAGGATCATAGTGATCTGAGAAATTCCATGTCCTGAAAAAATAAAAGATCATTTGACTCCTATTTGTCTTAGAGGCAGCTCATATCAGTTGCAAACAATGTGCTCCCTGTTCATTCATTGTTTGTAGGAGAAGTCTATATTATCTGGAGGGCATGGCTGTCTCAATATTAGAAGACTGAGAACTTACTCTGTGGCCACTTCCTTCCATAGGAAGCCCCACTAAAAACTTCCTCTGAAGGAGAGAATTTTACTGGCAAAATGTTTAAAGAATTATCACTGCTTATTTTCCCTTTGAACTGACACACCATGAGGAAGAGACTGTGGCATTTCATTTTAGTTGTCTTTAAAGATCATGATCTTCAGTCAGTGTTGAACTGATGTACTAGATTTTTTCTATGAGCTCTAGTTCAGACTAACACTTCACAGGCATTCTTATCAAATATAGATTACTTCTAAAATAATAAATGAACGCAACAATAACCATAACAATGACATACAAACATTCATTAGCTTCAGAGCCATGTAATCATACCTATGAAGGCTTGGAAAATCAGATTGGAAGCAAAGCAGGAGCCAAGAAAGAGGAAGGAATTAAAGCAGATCTAAGAGAGAAGCAGCACAAGGGAGCCTGATGGGCTGAAGCAGGAAGTGAAATCTGCTCTGCACAAAAAGCAAGAAAAAGTGTTGTTAGAGCCATGAGGCTCTTCCAGAAACCTTCACCCAGCAACCCCAGCCTTATGTTTGTAAGCCCACCTGAGCCTGGGCTGGGGCATCAGTCCTGGGCTGAGCTACATTCCAAGAACTCTTGTCTCCAGTCGTGTCTCCTGCTAAATGTTTGTTTGGCTTTCCTGGGCTGATGTTGGACACAAGTCATTGCTTCAGTTGCATGATGATTGCAGACTGTCACTCAGCTCGGCTGTCAACAGCCTGCTCTCACAGCTCTTGGATCCAGGTGCTGGAGAAGCCTGTGCTTCTGGAGAAAGCACTTTTCAGGGCCCAGGGAGGGCAATGGATGAGCCCCAGTTCACAGTATCTGGGTCAGAACATCAAACTGTTCTCTTTTAAACACCACAATCTCCAGAGCTAGATCACGTCATGCTTGTGCCAGCTAGTAGCCTCACAGGCTTTTTAGAGCTGGGAAAACATGCATGAAAACAGAGAAATTGACAAGAGAAATTCCTGTCTTGAACCAGATGCTCAAGGGTAGGCAGTCTGGAGAACACAGAATTGCACTCCTCATCAGTAAATTTGTGATGTATATGATATTCTGCTAATACAACAACAGATTTCATTTTTCATGTATTATTTTCCTTCAAAAGTTAAAAATTCTAATTTGAAAAACAGTTTCAGAATCAGCAGCATCACTGCATGAAGAGATACATAGAGATAGTGAGTTACATAAATAAGCATTCAACTAACCATTCACCCAAGCTTCTCTAGAAGGTCAATATTATTCTCCAATTTACATTCACAAAAGGGAAATCATAGAAAAAAAAATCAATATTTTTAGTGTAAAAATAATTATATTTTCAACTGACACCTTCAAATCTTGATTTTCACATGGATAAGCTATAGTTAGAGCTCCTGTTGGCTACAGTTATTTCTGATGCGTGGTTATCAACACAAGAAAAATTCCTTATAGAATAAAGGCTAATCCCTTGAAAAAGCCAGTTCAACATGAGTTCCTAGTGCAAAGTTGTAGCTGAGTGGGTAAATGCAGTCTGTGCATGTATAACTAAAGAAAGATCAAACAGAAAAGGAAATAGCACTACCTTTCCAATAATTATCATCACATACTGAGGTTATTGCTTGACACATATTTTAAACGGTTATTCTGCAGAATGAACAATGTGCAAAGATATATCAAAGATGCATTGTAAGGCTTGAGGTCCACTCATGCCCCTTATCCCCACATGCACACCATGATTGTTAAGTTCTGTCTAGCTCACAGCCTTGATTACCACCGTGAAGGGATTTTTTTGACAGTCATAAATACCAGGCTTTGAAACTGAATCTAGAAAATTTCAATGGGAAATCTAGAGCTGTGAGAATTCTTGATCATAGGGCTACTCTGCTGGGTTCTCTATCACATAATTTCTTCCTCTCAGGTTGAGTACTGTTTTTAAATACAAATTGAAGTATTTTAAGCTACAAGTTGGGATTTGCTCCACAAAAAGCAATCATGAAGGAACTCTGTCATCCTTCAAAATCTAGGATTTGTTGAATTACAGAGAGTGGTGTGTGATTCCTTTACCAAGGGAGTTTTCCTGTACCAGAAAAATATCAGATCTGTGCTCTGCAATAGGTTCAATAGGGCAGAGTCACTTGAACTTCTCCTTTATACCATCTGATAGAGATTTCCAAATAGGCTCTTAATCTGATAAGCTTATTCTTTCACAAAGACAGGAGTCTAAAATTTCCCCAGCCTGTTAAACATGCTGTGAAGTAACCCTCACAGAATGCTGGACTTACATATATCTGAGCAAAATGTGCATACCTCTCTATTTATCTCATAAAAGTTGTTATCTTGACCTAAAAACCAATATACTGAGTCAGTATCCTCAGAGAGCTGGACCCTTTGCTTATCTGGCTCTGGACCCATTTGGAGTTAAATTCCCTTCACATACTAGTAACATAGTATGTAACCATTTTAAATCACATGAAGCAATGCAGTGGTGATGCACAAACTGTGTACAATGGCACAATATGGAAATTAGCTTCTGTTTTTCTTGTTCTGATATTTAGCTTGTAGTGTAGCTAGATATTAATTCAGTTGTAGAAGTGAAACAGAAAAGAGAATCAACCTAGCTGAAGGAATGACAGAATCAAAATGCAGGCCTTCCTGACTCCATAGCCCTTCTGCATTCCTGAAGATAAATACCAAAAACTTAACATAGCGAACAACACAAATTAATTAATTTCTAAATATGTGATTATAGCAGAAGTCAAGAAGTGTTCCCAGCTCTCTCCCAGCATAATCATGTATTATGCTACAAGACATTTCAAATAATTATGCACTGGGAATTCTCAAATCTCTCAGGAAACCTCAAAAATAGATCCTTACTCTATGTATGAGAACACAGACACTACAGAGAAAAAAATAATCCTTCAAACAGGTTTCTTCTTTTCAAAAATGCAAAAAATGAGATATTACATGATGGCTACATGATTACTTTGAGATGTTTTAAATCTCTCCCTGAACTCCTCTTTATTGTGACTATTAGGTCTTATACTTATACTTCAGTCACATTTAGAATACCTAGCCTTGAAAATTGCAACCCAGTCAGCCAGTGGGGAAGTCCAGAAGCACTTGGGGAGATACACACAGTGCTTTCTCTAACAGAGAGTCCTCAGTACAGAAGAAAATGGTTCTCCCTTGTGTAGAAGATCTGCATTTAGGAAGACTCATATCTTTATTCCTATCAAGGTAAACTAGGATTTGTGTGGGTTAAACAGATGGCACTACAGAAACATACTGTGAGAAGTGACTATTGCCAGACGCTTTAATTTTTACATTTTAGAGTACAAAATCATAGAATGGTTTGGGTTGGAAGGGGCCTTAAAGATCGTAATTCCAAATCCCCTGCTGTGGGAAGGGACACCTTCCCCTAGAACAGTTTACTCAGAGCAGCCTGACCTTGAACAGTTCCAGCGATGGGGCATCCACAACTTCTCTGGGCAACCTGTGCCAATGCCTCACCACCCTCACAGTAAAGAACTTCCTCCTAATATCTAACCTAAACATATTCTCCCCTTCAGCTTAAAGCCATTCCCCCTTTGTCCTACTACTACATACCCTTTCTCTCCAGCCCTCTTGTTGGCCCCCTTTAGGCATTGGAAGGCTACTCTAACATCTCCCCAGAGCCTCCTCTTCTCTACACTGAACCACCCCAACTCTTTTAGCCTTTCTTCATAGGAAAGGTGCTCCAGCCCTCAGATTATCTTTGAGGCTCTCAGTTATGCCCTGGTCCCCTCGGCAGGTTTTAATTCACTCTGGGCAATGTGCAGGAGAAACAACAATATCCTCAGAAGGTTGAACAACAAACTTTTACTAGCAGACTTTGGAACATTAAAATTGAAGAAGGTACTTGGCAAATTTTAAAACAGCAACAAAGTAAGTAAGGCACTTCACAAACTTGAACTTAGCAAACTTACAGTTAGCCAACTTCAACCTATCCAGACACAACAGGACACCTACTAAGGCATTGACTGGAATTTTTCAGTCCGGCTTACAATACATTTTGAGAAAAAGTTAGAAGAAAGAGAGAAAGAAAGAGAAAGATAAGACAATGGTAGAAAATCACCACCTGTGAATTCAGCAATGAGACTTGATTGTTGCAATTTTTATGTCCATTGGCTGAAGAAATGGTCACAGTCTTTTATCAGTCTGGGATGGGCGAAGACCATGAAACACAAAGTTCAATGGGTTAATATACACTCAAGTTCAGGTGGAACACCCAGGCACTTCCCCTGGGATGGGGACTTTTACACTGTCTGATGCAACACTGTGAATCATGTTGTAACACTGTGGATCATGCCCACTCCTCTGGTGGAAGGCCCCAGAAATGAGTCTGGGGGCATTTTGAGGGTCTTTGATGGTTTACGACACCTTCTCTCACATCAGCATAATAGAGCCAGTTACGCTCCATCAGGAGGGATGAATAATGTGAATGTCCCAGTGTCTTCCTCTCGCGGGAGGGGGGAGGGGAGTATAAATGAGCCAGTTGTGTAAGGGACGACACTGGTACAATTAAAAGCATTATCTGCAGGATCTGCTTATCAGCCCCTTATCTAGCTCAAACCCCGGCTTCTTGCTAAGCAAAGGTTGATTCGTCATGGTCTCCTGTTCCACTCTAAAAAGCGGAGCTGGGAAGGATTCTTTTAATAGATTTTTCTGGCGAAAAATTAAGCACGTAACGGCAATATCATATCTGGAAATTGTTTATTGAAATAAAACAAAAAAAACCAACTAAGTGTTCTTATTTATTTGGTGGGGGGGAGGACAGGAAAATGGAGCAGAGAGAAGAGAGAGAGAGGGGGAAGAAACAGAAGACAGGACAGTGTTACCACAGCACCTCGGCTATCTCTCGGTTTGGCAGATGGAGTATTGCGAACCGCAGGGTGTTTGCGTGGCTTTCATAGCAGGCTGGGCACGATCTTCCAAGCAGAGCAGCAGCGTGCCTCTGGCAGGAGCTGCGGCTGGGCGCGGGGAGCTGGGATGACGAATGGAGGCAGG
>VZTH01019345.1:175160-213112 GCA_013397815.1 Aleadryas rufinucha | reverse complement strand
CATGGTGTGTCAAGCTAGGTGCAGGCGCGGAGGCAGGAGCACAGGGAAGAGGGCGCAAAAGCGGGAGCAGAGGGGACCAAGCTGACCCTTCAAGCGACCCAAAGCAAAAGGACCTCGTGGTGTTGCAGCTAACTGGTTTTATGTGTCCTCAAACACCTCCCCCAACTCGGCTTCGCGCACCTGTTTTTGGCGGGCATTTTTTTGGCGGGCATCTGGGTACTTGCTCTCTCCAGTAAGCGTGAAGGAGTGGGGCAGAGGGCGCACTGCTCACAGTTTAACCATGGAAGTTTTCTCTGCCCAGCTGCCAGGTGAAGCCTCTCTGGGAACAGGGCAACACAGTTTTTATAGGAATTTTCTTCCCCTCATTTGTGACATATATTGAGGCATATACATATTGGTCCCTCACACATGGTCATCCTCGGGTGCACACACCCCCTGCACACGGGTTGTTTCCATGAGCATCAACAGCAAAACACCTGATTGTTTGAGGCATTAACCATTAACATTTCAGTCTCTTAACACCCTCCTGTGGACCTACTGGAGCACAATAAAGATTTTTGAAAGGGTTAAACATTTAAACAACTTTGAAGCACTGTACAGCTCTGCGTATCTTGTATTTAATGCATGCGTGCATAAACACACATATACACACGTGCTTGTATATACATACAGATACATTTATTTATATGTATATGTATAAATATAAAATTTGCTATATTTCAGGGCCTCACCCTTGTGCCAGTGTATGTAATGACTGTAAACAGCCCACTTATTTCACACGCACAGACGTCAGATGTTGCTGCCTAGGGGACAGGCCTGTCTGACACAGAATTTCAGTGGCTGCAGGGATCAAAGCACAGAGCCCATTTTTTGGGAAAGTTTGCCATCTAGAGGCCATATCAGGCAGCATCAGGAGAGAAAACTACCTTAACAAAAGAAAAACAGATTAAGTGGATTTTCTGGATGTCCGTAGGCATACTTAGTTCAAAACAACACTGCCTTTAACATATTTAATGTTTAGCTTTGTTAGCAACATCATCTTGGAAGCATTGAGCTAATGCTTTTCCCCAAATCAGAATCAGTTCTTCACTAAGTTTGCAACACGCATGCGTAATAAGCTTGGTTCTAGTGTAAGGGGATTTTAAAAATATTCATAAAACATAACCAAAATAATTAATTTAATCCTTTTACAGTATTGAAAATTTTTTCAGAGACCATCTCCTTCTCTGCTGGTGCAGTAAAGATCAAATAAGCAGTAAAAACAAGTATGTTCATTGCAGGCAGAATTCAACATTTGTGACAGCAAAAGGCAAAAAATTTGTTTTCTTTGGAGCACCATCCTTTTTGTTGTCCTTACAAGTATCTCTCAAACTACATGACTTTTTTTCTCTGAAAAATGGTGACTGCTATTTCCATTTTCATCTGTTTATATCAAATTAGAGAAGAAAATAATTTTTGAATGAAAATACCATTAAAATACCTTTAAAATATTAAGAGAGATCATCAAAGATATTTAGCAAACTTTCCAGCAAAGTTTGCAGAAAGAGTAGCAGTGTTATACTTTCAGGAACATTTGCGCATAAATCTGTCTCCAGCTGGGTTTAAGGATTTTGTTTTGCTCTCTCTTTTCAGATGAAGTAGATAATAATTTGGTTCTACAGCATTCTTGTTTACTCTTGCACCAAGAAAAGAGGACTCTTCATACCCAGCTGCCCAGGAGATACAGAAATTTGCAGGGGCAGTAAAGCAAGATGTTTAAGTTATGAGAAAAAGTTGGTATTCTGGAAAATTCTGCCTTTTTGAGACATATTTTCTACATGAATTACCACATGCTCCCTGCATTTTCACTATGACAAAAGATCATCAAGTGTTAAAAGATCAGCACCAAGATCAGACTTGCACCAGTGGGTGTTTGGGAATGCGGAAGTGAAGACAATGGGGGTAGTTTTCAGAGAGCTCTGGCCTCCTGAAGCTCTTTTCACTAAGCTGTAATAGATGTTTTGTTGAAATTATTTTAAAATACATTTTGCTGGAATTATTGAAAAACGTAAGAGCATGGTTTCCACATGTTTTGATGAATTTATCTTCCTTAATTTTTGTTGTCATTATTTTATTGGCATTGGAGCCCATGTAAATTTTTAGCTTCTGTAAAACCCTGAGGGAAATAGTTCCCACAGCTCAGTTTCATTTGTATGTGAGTCATTTCCTTTTGCTTGCTTTGAAAATATTACCACTCAGTTTCATATGATGGCCCTCATTTCTTGCATTGAAAAAGGTGGTGGTCAATCACTCCTAAAGATGTGGCAGGTTTTTTATGCAGGCCTATTTCCCAGTCTTCATTTACAGGTGCAGGCGGAATATGTTTGCATGACTTTCTCTAATTCCAGTAAAAGTTCTCCCAAGCCCCTCTGTTCATCAGATGCAACTGAGCAGAAGTTTAGAGACGTCTTCCTTTTCTCAGAGACATCAAATGGTGAACTCCATAAATTAGAAAATACGAGATTACATCCTAGGAAAAGCACTGACTGACATGCAGAAAATCTGTTTCATGCTTCAGTTATGTCAACTTAGTCCAAATATATCTTTCTTTTGAATCCCCACCCAATATGGATAATGACATAAAGTCGTAAACCAACTTGATATCCATAAATGATGAGACATATGTAAGAGCTAAACATTATTAACACATGAATCCATAAACTTGAGTCTTGGTTTTTTTTTCAGGTGGGCTGGTCCAGAAGAATACAAACCCTAAGATAAAAATATGAAGAAGCAGCAATTATTTGTTAGTACTGACAGAGAAATCTTTGCAGAAATAACTGACTAAAACTCTATGCCATTTTCCCAAGGCAAGTGAGAGCTTGCAGCTAGTTGTTAGCTGAGAAAGAACTGGATCTACTAGTGAAAAAGAACATAATAGAAAAAACTTTATTTTATTGAATTTTTAAAATACATTGCACACATTATACTCCAGCATACTCAGAAGCAAATACAGCTTTTCCTGTATTACTCCACACAGAGTATTTTTATTCTACAGTCATTCAATTTTTCCAACATAAAAGCGTATCTTTTTATGTAGCATATATCATAAAGCTGGGCTTTACAAAGAAGCTAAAATAAATTAGGTATTCAAAATCCCAGTGATATTCCAGGTCCCTTTGTAAATCCTACTTCTACTGTTCTTATTAGTACAATCAGGTGTTACTTAGCTGCTTTTTGTTCTTTCAATATTGTACAGATGTGTATTAGTCATAACAAAGACATCCTCTCTCTACAAAGGTTGCACATGTGTTCACTGCCAGTGCATTTAAAGGAAAATTATTTTGAACTTTGCATTGGTTTTTAGCAATTTTTCTCTTCAGGAATCAAATACCACCCCACTTTCTAATAGGAATTTAATTAATTCCTCTTGTTCAACAATTAATTAGTTCATGGTTTCTATGTATGTATTGAACATGCATATTGACAGTTTATGAGAAGAGGAAAGACATGAGGAAACAGCACACATTTTTGTCACAGTTTGCAAAGATAAATCTTAGCAATACCATACAGTGTGCTTCATGGGAGAACTGTACTCTTCTACCAATTTCTTCTTCTCATTTAATTTTTCCAGTACGGCATCTATTAAGTATGAGGCAAAAGGAAACTGAAAAAGAAACAGAGGAAGAAAAATGATCATTGAACTTTATTTTCTTCATGTGAAAGACATTTATTAAATATCTTTAAACTATCAGATTTCACTTAGTTCTGACAACTACCACACACACATATTTGATCTTTAAAGTTCATCTGCCTGGTTAGTGTCTGAAAATTTGCTCTCTATCATAAAAATGATAAAAGAGTAGTGTAAAATGAAAAAAGATAAACTCCTTATTGAACAATTCATGCTTTACTGACCATGTTAATGATGTAAACTGCAGTACCAGCATCTCTGTCATTTATCTTCAATCAGCTGATCAATAAAAGGTTACAGTCACCTCTAGGGCATGCAGAAATGGTAGTGTATGAGTGTAAGTTCACTACTCTCAGGAGGATGACACAGAACTACCAGTATAATTCTCAGTGCTGTGGCAAATTGCCTTAGACTCACACACAAAACCTTGTAAATAATTAAAAAACAACAACAAAAAACCCCCCAAAACCAAACAACAACAAAACCCCAAACCAAAACAAACAAAACCACAAGAAAATCTCTCAGAGTGAAATCCCAAACCTCCAACTGCATTAATTGGAATATGACACAAATGTCTGCCTCTCTAAAATTTGATAGCAAAAAATTGTATTGCAATATTGACAGAGAAAAATTAAAACCTCTTTTACAACTTCTCTGATATAAAGATGCATTTGTACAACCAACGTCTTCAAAGGAGAATTGGTATATTTTTCAGTGTTATTGCTTTAAAGCTTGAAGAGGTTTTCTTTCAAAGTCTTGGTGTATCAGTGTACTGTTTGCTGGGAAATATTTTTAGAGGTGGTACAGAACCGTGGTTGTGGCAGCTCCATCCACAGTGGCCAGTGCTGTGCCAGAGGAAAACAGGACAGTTTTCCTTTACTCTTGAAAAGTCTATGTCAGCTTTCACAGGGCTCTGCCAGCTTCCTGAACACATGGTGAGACCAGTAGTGACTGAGGAGTTAGTACCACACCAAAAGTAACAGCTCATTCAGAAGGAGAGATAATTTTACATTATGAAGCCACCAGAAATAAATAAAGTAAAATATGGCAGCTGGTGGAACAGGCCAATCATCATTTTCTGCTTTTCAGAACTGTAGTTGAAAGCAACACTTTTCCATCTAGAACTCCTGTCTAGTTCCACATTTCATTGCTGTGCTAATTTCACTTTTTCACTTCTCTATTCCATCTAAAAGAGAAAACTGTATGGTACTTGCACCAGATAGAGTAGTGCTTGTTTCCTAGACAGATATGAAACAAAAAATATAAAAGAAACAACTAAAAACTCCAGACATAAAAGTATATAAAATACAAAATATAATGTTTGAACTGATATACAGACTTGTATCTATATACTGATATTTATAATTACTAACAAGTCAGAAAAAATATGATATAATGGCAATCCTACATGTTGCTCAACAGTCACTTTGTAGTTACAGGAAAAGGACAACAATATGTATAACTTCCCTTTTCTACAGGAAAGGGGGTTTTCAAAGGCTGGTACTTGCTGCCCAAACATGTCTCCATCTGTCATAAATAACATGTGTATGGTAAGAATCTTCTAGAAGACATCTATAGCTGTCAGCTTTCTCCTGTGTGCTATTGTGATGACTTTTTGGGGAATAGAGGGCTTGAATTCACTGAGCACAAATCTATTCAGTGTAATATATGGCATAATCTTATCTGAAATTCCGGGACACTTACTTGCTACTACGCTTTAAAAACATTGACTTCAGGATCCTGTTCACTCTAATTTCTCTCCCTCTTCTTCTAGGTATGTTTTTTATGAGAACACTGTATCATTACCTCAAAGTCTCTAATTCTTCTTGCCTAGCTTGACTACATCCATTTCTGATACATTTCACCTCCTTAGTGTTGTGCCTGAGATGAATGGTTCCTTATTGATGTCTCTGGCTCGTATCATTCTAACTACATTTTACTTGCTGCTCACTACTCTCTGTGGCTTCCATGTCATGGCAAAGTGATCTTTCACAAACTCTTGCTATTTCGGTGATTCATTTAAATCAAGAGCATTTGAAAGTGGAACATCATGTCATTCTTTCAACATTTGTTGGTTTCATAGAAAGTACTGTATGTTTCTCTCTTGTTTTCTTTCCATACAGACACCCAGAACTGGATGATCTCTACAGTCTTCACCTTTAACACAAGCCTGTCAGATTTACTTTTAATGATGGCTCTGCAACTATCCTGGGAAACTTCCCTTTATATTTCTCCCCAGAACTTCACAACCATTGAAGCAATCTCTACTCTAAAGCATTCATCCCAGCTTCTAAACCTGCCATATGCTTGGAGAAGGCTTTCGAAGTTCAGTGAGTGCTAAGTGCACACCTAAGGAATGAAAGCTTGTTTTTAAAGCTCACTGATAATTAGGTATTTTACTACAGAGTGATACTTCTTTGAAATGTTTGACAATTATCTGTGCCACAACCCATTTAACTGAACATTAACAGTGGTGATCCTAAATCAGTACATTATGGTAGGCTTTAAAAGAAGTAGTATTTAATTGATCCGTATGATTTCACAACATCTGAAAGTGTAAACTACATGTGGATTTAAAGAATTTTATTTATTTATTTGACTTTCGAAATTTACAAATTTCTTCTTTGATAGTAGAAGGCTATATGAATGAAAGGCATATTTCTTATAGAACTTATCAGACAGATATCTGATAAATGTAAGGTAGTATGATCCTTAAGGGTCAGAAGTAGTGACAGTTAATTCTGTTTCTCTCACCTATTTATTCTGAAATTAAGTTTACTTCTTTTGGAGATCCCTTCTGTAAAAAGCAAGCTAGTAATATTTATTGACCTTACACCACATGACTGAGTCTCTGTCAGCACAAGAGCATAAAATACACTGATCTGCCAGTGAAAAGCCTTATAATGAATGCAAGGCAATGTTGTTCTAATGAGACACAGCATCTCTATTTGCAGAGTGTACCATTACTTTGTCTTCTGCTTCACAAACTCTAAAATGTGTTAGTATAAAAATAAAAGTATTTAGGTTTTGGAATATACAAATTAGTGGTTACAACTATTTCAAACCTCCCCACATGGATCATCAGTATAATATATTTTCCCAACAAAAAACTGTTCAAATCCCATGCAGAGCTGCCTTAGATTGAATTAAGTGAGCCACAAAAAATAATATGAAATAAAATTAGACACTAAGAACAATAACCAAAACATCCTAATTTCACCAAAAAATAAAAGTAAAAATTTATAAAAAGAGAAATGCTTCACCTTATTGTTGATTTTTGTCTTGTTCTTTGTTCTTATTCTGCTTTGTGGTGGCTGAATATACACCATTATATAAAGACATACGTGCCTATGTGTATTCTTATCCTGAGTGCCCAAGCCAATTTTTCCTTGTCTTCAGTTCAGGATGAGTGATATAATGTGGTTCTGTTTGTGTGCATGAGACAAAACATAGATTTATACCATAATGGATTGTCAGTGCACAGGACTAAGCTCTTATTCTCATAATGAAAAGAAAATAATGATCTGCTATTAGTGCTAATGGTGCCCAGACTGTGCTGGTTCTGCTTTTTAAGGTGCAGGTGAAACACCTGGTGATGGTGGCAGTGGTGAGTGTGCACAGGTATTTGTGCATGGGTGAATACACATTTCTGGGTGTGAGCTCTTCAAAGACACACACACAGACTGGGGAGAGACTCATGAAAGCAAAGCAGGTGAGTTACAAGCCAAGAAATTTGGAAGGAAACAACTATGGCTGTTAGTGTCCATTCCCAGATGACAGCAATAGAAATAAGCACTTAGAAGCCAGTGCAAATCCTAAAAACAGGTTAGGGAAAATCCTTACTGGTGATTAGTGAATATACTGTTCCAAACCCTATTCTAGAGATGTGTTACACAACGAGCACCCACACAATAGAAGGAAAGGGAGCCTTTCTGGAGGTTCTCACTATTGGAATATGACTTTTAGACCCATAATGAAGTCATGAGAGGAAAGATTTTATTAGGCAGCTTTGTTTATGTGAGATGTGATATCCCAGGGATTACATGAGGAGGGAGGAAAGGCAAGTGCTGCTGTAGATCTCACAGGGACATGCTAAATCAATGCTGTCATTTGCTTCACTGCTTGGAAAACTTAGGCAGATGATTTGCATTTTATTAAAAAATAATTCTTGGAGACTTCAGGCAGTAATTTGGATTGGGCTACCATGCTGTACTCACACACAAAATTATTAACAGATTGTTCTGAGATGGGTGTTCCTTACAGTAAGTCACAGTGAATGAAAGCCAAGGGTGGTATAAGAAATCATGTTTAAGTTACATGAGAAGAAGACATCCTTTTGGCTTATCTATGTAAATTTCCTATGATGGGAAAAAGCTAGAGAAGGTTGCTGTTTTGTTTGAGTTTTTAGGAGGAGTGTTTATGATGATAAGAAGAGAGTGCTACTACACAGAGCCAGGCACAATTAGTAAGACAGACACACTCAGATGTGAGGGATAAAGTGGGTAAAAGCCTCAGCACCTGCCTTGCAAGATGTAAACACACATACATATTGAGATAATCATACTTTCCCCCCGCTAATCATTATGAAGTGCTAGAAGCTCAAAGGTCTACAATGTGAGACCTCTCCCAAGCCCAAACAGTAATGTGTAATTAGTCTGATGCCTCTACACATGTGCAGGTAGCAGGTATCTGCATGCACTCCTGTGAAAACGCTCGACATACAGGTTCTTCACAGGCCCGAGAACCTTTTTCTTTTATCCCAGTGTCAGTTATTGAGATTATTTTATTTTTCTTTTATTCTTTAGTGAGAAAAATCTAGGGTGTTACTGTATAAATACAGAGAGGAAACAGAAAAAACAAACCTCTTCTTGGCCATTCAAGAAGCAGATTTAGACAACAAGTGATTTTTACCAGCTCTGCTGAGTTTATAATATGACTGTACTTTCCTATTAGATGATTCTGATTTACATAATAACATCCCTATGCAGAGATATCTCTTTCAAATCATAAGCTTCTTAGTTGTGTTGTTTCTTGACGTAGTAGTTGATAAAATAAGGACACAAACTCTGACTGGTATCTGTGAGTTTCAGGAATGCAAGAGTATTTACAACTAAAATATTAATATTCTTGTAAAGCTGACAGATATTAGATTTTTTCAAGTCATAAGAGTATGGAAAATAAAGGTACAGATGAAGTGAAAACAGAGGTGGGGTATCCTTTATCGTTACACTTTAGGGGAGTCTATAAAATGTCAGTAAAAAGCAACTAGTACTTCACTCAGTCTCCCCCAAAATTCTAGTGCAGCAGTAAAATGGCGTATGTCAGTAATAAAAATAAAATGTCTATGACATTTTAAATGTTATCGTACTGTCACAGTGGAATAAAATTAGCTTGAAGAATGATCTAAAGGGATATGATGCAGTTCATTATGTATAACAGCAACAGCAGCAGTTTCCCAGTGTTCATAAAGGTTTCTCCATTAAATTTACCTCCAGTCAATAATTAGGAGTCCACAAATAAACCTAGGCAATTAAATCAATACTGCTGGGCAATTATGTTCCAAAGTCCTGGCTCAATGGCACAAAAAGACACTATATCAAACTGCAGTATTAAGTGATCTGATGCAATTTTCCACTGAATGTTTACTCAGAATAACAGAAAAGGGCAATGTTGCATCTTTGTTCAAGATGAAAATGGGTAACACAGTGTGCCAGCATGTAACATTTAGCAGGCAGTCTTATGAGCAAAATCCTGCAGAAAGCTTACATTTCACCACGGGCTTTAGTTTACTGATCAGAAATATTACCAAAGCTTACTAAAAGAAACCACAACCAAACTCTGCAAGATATGAGTAAATAATTTTAAAGGGCACAGAGCTGTTCCATGAGCTGCTCTCAAATACAGATGAAGAAATCTTAACCATTTCCATCTATGTGCCTTAGCATGGACAGAAATGAAAAGCAGAGCTGGCTGCTCCCCAAAACCACTATAATCCTCTTGCAACTCTAAAAATGGTCTGCTTGCCAAAAGGTACTTCTACACTCGGTGTTTCTTCTGAGGAACCCCACAAGATGGAGCAAAAATCACTGAAAATCACTATTAACTTGTACACAAATGTACACAGCTAAGAGCAATGAGATTTCCTATCCTTATATAACATTTGCAATCTCAATATACCTGGTTTCATTCAACAATTCCTTCACTCTCCATCTCCTGGTTTTTGCTGTCTGTCTATAGCAGATGAAGAGAAGTGATAAAATTCTGCTTAGGGTTTTTTAGCAATTTACCAAAGAATATCAAAAACCAGAACAAGAAGTCTTCATTGCATTCCATGAATCTGATTCATATTTTGGAGCCCATAATATGAACAGAATCTTGAAATTTATATTTTTTTTTTACATTCTTAAAATTACGGCAATTAAGTGAATATAAATAATTGTCCTTTAATACTGAGTTTCATGTAGCATTATGAGGTTTAATTAAAATGCCAGTTTTTCTGACAAAGCCAGTAAAAGCACACTGATATTTCTATCTCCTCTGCTGCAGCAATTAAGCAGTCTTCATGGTAGTAAGTTTTGACAATGAAAGAAGCAAAATCTGTCATTTCTTAAAATTCTAGTCACAGGATACAATCTCGACACAAAAGTTTTAAATCTGATGTGAATGTTCCTTTGAAATGGCTTTCAAAATATTTTCAATCATTTGCATTCTTAACTGATATTAACTACATCGCTAATGGACCCATGCTAGTGAATATGCATTAGGAACACTGGATTTATAAATCAAGTTTTATTTCTTTCCAGACATCAGCTGCCCATCATCTAAATAAAAGAGACAACTGAAAATATAATGGAAAAGTTTCAAGAGTCAGTGTGTGTTGTCAGTGATGTCCAAACAAAAGCTGACTATGGCTAGAAAAGCTGGGCTCTCACCTGCCAATAAACTGCCCTTGATCACTTACAAGAGGGGAGCATCCCAGCAGACTCTGTGTGTATTAAAAAAAAAGACTTGAAAGAGAAGAAAAAGTATCACACAGGTCACAGCAGCAGTCTCAATGGACCCCTCAGGGATTTCTGCTAGTCTCAGACTTGTCATCCTCTATGCAGCTTTCCTCTCTGCCCAGAAAATGTCGATAGGAAAATGTTTGAGGGGCCTCTGGTGGAAATTTTTTCATTCTTTCTGCATTGACAGGATGCCAAATCAATATTTACTTCCCACTAACAAGCTGCTCGAGGTCTCAGTAGAAAATATTGTAGAGAATGCGAGAAGACACGATAATAAACAGCTGTCTGGCTATGAGGAAAACATGAATTGACTGGAAACAGGTCCACAGTAAAAGGTCACCGAAACCCATGAACTCCTCAGGTGTCCATAACAACTAGTAACTTTAAAGGCATATAAAAAAAAGGTCTCTTTTTTCCTAAGAGGTATGAGAGAACGGATCATTTTCACTCTAGCAAGCATTACCCAGTGTCTCAATAATTCAGTTAACACATTTGCCAAGATCTGTGCTGGTTTTCTCCAACACTGTTTCTCTAGTTAAGTTAGCTTAAGTTAGCTGTTAAGTTAGCTATCACAAATCCCTGATTAACATCTCTTCAGTTTTATGCAGCAACTCTGATTTTAAGAGAAATAAAAAGGAAATGGTACAAAACAAGGATTTCACATTGCCTCATCACAGTATAGTTTGAGACCATCAATGGCACCATAATTACAAATACAATGTATTAATTACAACCTAAAAACACTTAGCTAATCAGAGTAGAAAGTTACAATTCATTGTGGGATGATATAAACTGAGCACCTGTGCTTCAAGAAGTTTCTGTATATGCTGTAGCCATTCTTTATCTTTTTCAAACTCCATTTTTGTCTTTGCTGTTTCCTAAAAATAGAAAAACATCAGGAGCAATAAAGGAAATGTGTAACTGGGTATACATTAAATACACAGCATATGGAAGTCAGAATCACATTTGCAAAATTAGCTGTCTGAAGTATATCCACTAAGTATCAATGCTCTGTTAAATTTTTAAATGTATCCTTGTTTGTTCATGCCCCTAGAAATGTGCATGGCATGTTCTTTTCATACAAATATATTGGTGTACGTGTGATCTATGTCTAAATTGAGTCAAATATAAAGGTGTCTGAGTCTATGCACTGATAGATGGAATATATAGTGTATGTGTAGTGTAAATTCATCACCTGTGTTGAATAAATTTGTTTTATATTTATAGTTAAGTATGTTTATGTGTTTTACACATATATTCAAAGTGACTAAAACAAAAAGATACAGGATGTAGAAATTACTCTGAGAATGAGGTAACATTCAGAACAACTCTGTCAAAGTGAATCACTTTATAGGGTTGTATAAATGTTAGTAAACAGGGCAGAGATCAGCCCATTATATTTGTATTCATGAGTGTAATCCGTATCAGTTCATACACATACCATGCAGTGTTGTTTAACCAACATGAAAACTCCCTTTTCGTGACCTCTTTAATATAAAGCTCCAACAAGGCTAAATCTAAGTCATCACCAGAGTACTGTTACAGCCCAATAAGGCCAACTCCTAGACATTGACTAAAGTAACGGTACAGGCTTTTTCATACGTTATTTGAGCAGGACTAAATAAATCTGGGTAAGAAATACTATCACTGCATCTATTTAATAGAGTGATTTTATGAAACACTACCAAGTATTTCATAGTAAAATGTATGATAGAATCAACAAAAAAGGCAATGAATTCACCCAGAAACCATCTGTCTACCAGAAATACCTTTAATAGGTATCACAATTCAGAAAGGAAGCATCAACAAAATCAATCTGGCACAAGAAGACACATTCTAATTTTGTTTTCTTTATTGCAGAAGTCTATTTAAAAGGCACAATCCTGCCAAATAGCCTCATGAAAAAGGAAAATACTAAATAATATCTCTACATACACATGCTCAAAGCAGTATATTTATACTTATGCATGCCTGAAATCTTGCCACCTTATGAATCTCTAACCTGACCTTTTCATTTAGATTAAATCCTTCTTGATTTTTGTGCTGCATCTTGCACAACGAAATTTCAGACTTTACCTCCAAATCCTTTTCCTCAAGGATGGATATAGTCAGTATCTTCTCATCTACACCTTTTTTTACTGAAGTCCTTGAAATAACTTACCTCATCATCTCCTTCTTGCCGTATTTCGTAAAGATCAGTTGTTGAAACATTAAGGATAGATGCTGCCAACTGAACACATTCTTGGGAAATACCCTTTTTGCATGCTTTCATTTCTCCCATTTTTTTTGCCAGTTTGATTTTTGTTCTCAGCTCGTGTACGCTGTGGTGTAACTCTCTGGTTAGAGTCTAGAAGACATAAGCAAAAAATACTCTACCATAGGTTTTTTTTATATTGCAAATAAGATGGAAAAACCAGTATTATTTAGACTAAGCTCGTTTAGATGGGAATTATCTTCATTCTGTGTTATTGGATCAGCAGCATATGTGCTGGAATATTAAATAACATGCTGCTTAGAACACGAAATATGAATTAATACAATAAATCAAAAAATGTTCTTAAATGTAGGTACTGTTTTGGTATGCCTTTAGCACAATAACTATTCTTATAATGCCATCAGTAGTAAGATAAAGCAGCTTCCACAGAATTAATCAAAATCCTCTCCTGACCCAGTGTACCAGAAATGTTCTTGAAGTAGAAACACAATTGTCAGGCTTTATTGTGGTCAAATAGAGGATTGGGGTTTTTTGGTTTGTTTTTTTGTTTGTTTGGGGTTTGTTTGTTTGTTTTTGGTTTTTCTTTTGTTGTTGTTGTTTTTTAAGCTTATTGACATTCTCTGCATGCAGAAACACCACTACACCTCTTTATTCAAAACCTGAAGTTTTGTTTCCCATCGAGACAGGGTAATTCAAAACTGTCCTGGCTACCAAGTTCCAACCTTTCCAATTTCTTAAGTTCTCTGGTTGAGTGAAATAACACTGAACATCAGTGTAAGCCATGTTTTATAACTGAAGTTATTTTGGTTTAATATTTATGCAACTATGACAAAAAGATTTTGTCAAAAGCTGAGCAAGACAATTTTATTTAGAAATTGTTGACTAACAAACAAGAGTACTAATCAATTTTCAGATGATCTGCCAAAAATATTAAATTTCCATGACTCAAGCAGAACTGTGATTGTCAACACAGACACCTTGGCTGAGTTTAAAATGAGAGAATAAGATTTTCTTTTGATCATCCTAGGGGAGCTCATCTTATTAAGATACATCTTAGCAGCAACTGATCAGCTCCTGAAAATCCTTTTTCTACAGAATGCCTTCATCTCATAGAAACTGACTACAGAATTATGAAGGCTGTATATTGGCATTTTGGGTAAAGTATTCTATAGCCTCTAGTGTATCTGAAAAAGCCATTAGAGAGCATCTGCAGATATATTTCAACAATGGCACAAAAGACTCATCCAATTCCAAGATTTGTTTGGATTTTTCCTACCACATCCCAAGTTAACATTTTTCAGTATTTAATACAATTTAATTTCTAAAAGTAAAAATACCCTACCACAAATCTGGGGAGAGGAGGTACAGTGAAATTTGTCCAATTTTCTGATTCAAGTGTGGGTCCCTCCATCCACAGAATTTCCAACAAACTATTTCATACATAGACCTGTCTGCAAGTGCAGAGCTGAGAGGAATGAAGAAACTTGAAATGCAATGGGCAGGGACCTAGGGCAACTTGAAGCAAGCTCATGGAAGGAAACAGAAGAGGGAGCTTCAAAAAGAAAAGCACCGACTATGAAAAAAAATACAGTTAAATCACGTTTTTGTAGCATTTGAAATGGTCTAACAGTAAATTGGCTCTTGCAACACGTAGGAGATGCATTTGACAATGGAAAAATAAGTTCAACCCTACTTTTTCAATCAAATTGAATCAGCTTCCCATGTTTTAAAAGGAGATCTCTCTCAGACATAAGTGATCACTCTAGAAGATGCACATTTGTAACCTGATGCAAAGAGGAAATGTAAATTAAAGGAGCAAAATATCAAGAAAATTAATGGCAAAGTCACATGGAAAGGCCAGAAGTAATGATAAATAACCAAACACAGACAAACAAAAAGCATGAAAATAAAAAATGTTAAACATTCACTTGAATGCCTTAGAAAACACTGAAACATTGCCAGGAAATAGTCACTTGACATTATTACATAAATATTATTGGTGTACCCAAACTCCAAAAGAAGCTCATGATGAATGAACAAGCTGACAGCAACAGTGGAACTCAGAAACTGCAACTCCAGTGTGATTGTCTTTTAGTCCACAGTTCCAGAAATGAAGGTGCCAGAAAGAAAGGTACCAGAAAGACACTGAAGAATCTATAGCAGCAATTTAAAACAAAAGGAATAAAACCTAAATTTAAAAAAGAAAGTTAGAAAAAAATAAAAAAGAAAAAGCAAGTTTAAACAAAAATCAAAGAAAGAGAACATTACAACTAATAGATTTTAATATGCATGCATAAACTATATATAATCACAGTAGATCATACATATGGAGGACTTGCACTTCAACTCCTCTGTCCTTTGAGCAGTTCAAATACACTAAATCATATGTGAAGCACAAACCATATGTGAAAAATAAGGCTACTTCATGGACTTTCAAACTGGACTCTGAGAGACTAGCTATTTTTGAACCTCCCTCTTTTATGTTATTAAGTTAATAAAATGTTTTGATACACATTTTATCACTAAATAAGCACCTTAAAAGTTATAGTCTTCCTATGATTTTAAGTTGCTTCTTCTTCTGATATTTTCTCATCCATCACATACGAATGTATTCATGTGCTAAATTATTTACTTATTAGTGATTTAATTTATATGTCAGTTCATGTTCCAACACAGAAATGTTCAGTCTCAAGCCACACAGGTTTTAGAAACTGAAAGACCCATTTCCAAACTGAAAAGTACAAAAACTCAAGAGTTAAGCAACACAGGTGCTGCTGATGGGTGTACTGAAGCCAGTATAATGATGTTCTGTGATTAAGAATTTGATCCAATGCATTCTGGAGCTAGGTGTAGGATTTTGAACTAAAACATTCCCCTCTCTGTATTTCAAAATTGCTTATTTTTAAGTTAATAGGCATACATAGGTGATGCAAACTGCCTAAAACGAAATCAATGCAGTATATTACTTCTGTACTATACTGATTTATAATAATGCCTTTATTAGCACTAGTAATACTAGGATTTGAGATTTTTCTCTTTGTTTGTTTTCTTCTGCTGTCAAATCTAGAGAATATTTTGTTTGTAAAGCCATTTTCCAAACTCAGATGTTATCGGCAGAGTTATTTCTGTGGGACACACTTAGCTGCTACCAGCCAACTAGAATAGGAATGCCTGATTAATTCCTGAAACAAATCTACACCTCTTCTTGTAAGACCAGTGCAACTGTTACTGATCTGACTAGAAAAAAAAAAAAAGCTTAAAAGTCTAACAAAATGAGGTTAAATTCCTAGCCTTTTTTCATCAGTAGTAACTGACGAATTATCTACCAACTCTATATGATTTATATAGTGTACATTACAGGTGTTGGGCTACATATAATTCTGAAAAATCTCCATTATAAGCCTTTTTACTTTATTTTCAATAACTAAAATATTTATTCTTAGGAATATACTGTTTTTTTCAAATTTGGCCTCAGAATGTAATCACTTCTTAGCACTGTATCTTTTGCCAGTTTTGAGATGTATAAAGACAAAGGTCTTCTTTCAATTAAAAGATCATACTTAATTAAACAATCAAAGAAGCCATGGTGATACGAAGACCCTGATAGCACACTGTTAATAAGGCCTTCACATCCCAAATCACTGACACTCGTTGATCCTGGAATTAACACATATGACCAAGTCAATGCCAAAAATTTTTCCTGTAATTACCATGTTAATTTACACACTCTATTGTTGTTTCTAGCATAATAAACTTTAATGGTCTTAAGACAAACCTTAGTCTGATGCTAGCTTGCACCATACCTACATACAGCCAGATTTCAGCCTTGCACTGGTGCAGATCTCAGGGCAGGGGCCATGGCTCACAAGTCATGGATAATTTTAAGTTTTACTGTATTTTGTACAATAGTAATAACAGTGTGCTGCATCTGGCTGAGATCACAGAATCATCAAGGCTGGAAGAGACCTTCAGGATCACCTAGTCTTTAACCACAGTGCCCAAACTGAGGTTCAGTTTAGCTTTGGCCCTTCTAATACCCTCTCCACATACTTGACAACATCTTTGTAGTCCCCCCAAAGATGCTGTTGGGGGCTGCCCGAGGCCACACAGCGTCCAGCTGCAGATGTCCTTGGTAGCTGCAGCACACGGACAAGGCTGGCTAAAAAGCTGTGGCAGAGGCAAAGGATGAGAGAGCGACCTTTTGTTCCTTCGATTTATTCCAAAATCCAAAGACCAGGGGGCAATCAGAGTCTGAGGGTCTTATACAGGGTGGAGCAAAGGGAAACAACCAGTGGGGATCGACTTAGGTGTAGGAGTCTAAAATATAACAACCAATGAGGATAACAAGGAGGAGGGAACCAGGACAGGGAGCCAATGGGGCATAGAATACAGAAGAGAATTCTAGAAATGATGCATATTAAACAGGAGTAATGAATAAGCATGAACTCATGCATAAACTGGGTGTAAGGGGCTGAGCCGCAAACCTTGGTGCTTGTCCACCAGGACTCTGGATTTTGATCTGCCTTTAAGACAGCCACATGCACTGCAACACCCCAATTTACCTGTTCATCCTTCCAGATCTGCTACACTCTCTTTTTTTGTCACAAGTTTGAGCCTAAGGTCTCTATTTAACCAGGTCAGTCTTCTTCCCTGCTGGCTTATCTTACAGCACAAATAGAAATGGAGTTGTCTTCTAACAGCTTCTAAGGTGCAGTGTTCAGGATTTGTAACTAAACCTGTGCTGATAACATACTCATCGCTGAGCAGCACTGGCATAGTGTTAAGGTCTTCTGTTTCCCCTGCTGTCACCTCAGCAAGTGGGCTTGGGATGCACAAAATGTAGAGAGGGAACACAGCTGGAACAGCTGGTCCCAAGTGACCAAAGGGACATTTCATATATACATCACTTAACAATAAAATCTGATTTGTCTGTCAGGTAGATGCTGCTCAGAGACTGGCTAGGCATTGATCTACATTCCTTGGGGATTTATTCCCCTTTCTTTCCTTTATTAAACTGTCCTTACCAACACACAGGTTTTCTTACTTTTGCTCTTCCTATTCTTTCCCCAGTCCTACTGGGGAAAGGGAGCAAGCAGGGAGTGAACAAACAACTGTGTGGTGTTTAGCTGCTGGCCAGGTCATCCAACCACAAATGCATAGGAGAATATAATATACAGAACAATTTTGTATGTAGTATTGTGTATGTAGTTCAATATGGAACTGTCTTTAGATAGAAGTGATGTGTTCTTAGAAACTCACTTGTTTTGTGAAACAAGTAGATTAGAAAGGTATACAGACATGGCTCAGAGCACTAAACCAAAAATGAAGTGGAAAATATTTTCTGAAACAAGGTTAGTTTCCTAAACAATCAAAAGCATTATAAAGATGCTGTAGCTGTCTGTGAACAAGAGCTAAATTTCACAGAACTGAACACTGAACTGAACTGAGCTTAAAGAACTCTAGTTTTGTGGTAGAATACTAATTGCTGGCCTAAGGTTAGGCTAGATCCTAATGCTGTAAAAAGGCTGAGAAAAGTAATACAACTCCAAATCATAATCAACAAAACAAAACAGAGTGAATGGACAAAACGACACAAAGAGATGATACACCATTTCAGCAGCTGAAATAAGCATTCAGTGAAAGTATAGATATTTGTTCCTTATTGCCTCTCTAAAAATGACTTTCAAAATATTTTCAGTATTAATATTTAAACTAACCTCACAGCATGACTGAAAACTCTTCTATAGTAATTTCATTTTTAAAATATGTTATTTAATATATATTTATATATGTTATTTAAATTATGTGAAGTCCTTCACTTGAAAAAATCCCACCTTCTAGGAATAACCTTTTTTTATCAGAAAAGGGACAAGACACAAAGACTGACCACTACAATAGACTTTTTTGACTTAGGGCTATAACATGTAGCATTCTGACCCAAGGGAATGAGAAAGCCTCAGGAGGTTGATTTAATTCTTACAATCCCCAGAGATCACATGCCATTTTAGAGACTCCAGCAGATGCCCCTTAAGTAGAGTATAAAGATGTAGAGGACATATAGACCAACCTTACCTTCCTTCACCAAGTTCAGTATCCAAACTTCTGCGGCCAAATATTAAAGTGGTAATAACATTATTTTACCAGTGCCACACAGGCCACATTTAGAAAGTGGTAAGTTGGTTTTATTTACCTGTCTACAGTCACAGTTTCTGCTGTAGTTCTAAAATGTATTAATATAAATGTTCAAACTATGTGTCTCATAGTTGTGTGTACTTGGAGCAATTAGGATATGATTATCTTTTTCATTAAGAATAAAGTAAACAAACAAGCCATTGAATGTGTCAAACTCCCCAAAAATCAAAAATATACATTCAAGAGAATATTAGTTTGACACCTAAAAGCTAGCAGAGGTGCAAAGTTTCGAAGTCTAATTCAGTGAAGAGCTGAAAGGAAGAAATACCTCCTGTAAAGCTAGCTATCAGACCAATATACATGATCTAAATTAAACAGTCTTATGTTGATTGGCACTGAGAATTGTGCTCACAACTTCACAGAGATAAGTGGAAGATGAAAGCAGGCATTGCCTGGAAGAACTGCCTCACCTGATGACCTGTAAGAATTCCATTATACATAAATATAGAGAAACTGCTGTCTGAATGTAAAAATAATGTAATACCACAGTTGCATCTATAACCTGATTTTCCACGTCAATTAACACAGGCAAACATGAACACACATGAGCATAACTAAGAATCTACACGACAAAATCTGAAAAATTCAGTGAAATAATTTAAAAGATTAGCATTCTCTTCTATCCTAGTGGCAAAAGCTATCTCCAGTTTGCAGTCCAACATCCTAGCCCAACCCTGCCTTTTCCATGGCTCTGAGCTATGGATGACAGATTGTGAACTAGAAAAGGTGGATCCATATCATCCCAAACCAAACATCTGAAGAAGTGTACACAGATTTGCACAGTATTTCTTTTTCAACTACGAAAGCTAAACCCATTGCAGCTTTTCTGAAAATCCCTCGAGTCATACAGCATAAAAAAGGCCTGATGATTTCAGTATTTGCATACAAAACTTCCTGACACTTAGTACTGCAGACCCCAAAAACCCCAGTTAAAATGTAATAAGAATAGTAAGGTACAATGACAGAAATTAGTAATTGTGTTGCATAAAATTTGATAATCTGATCCATGTCAAAGGCAAGATTTGAATTTGTATAACTATGCTGGCTTAAACTGTGCTATTCCTGTTTGCTGTCAGGGGTGAAAGTCTACCTTGGCTGGCTCCCCATTTCTCCAAAATACCTCATCCTACATACTCTAGAAAAATACCATTCCTTCTGGATTCAAAACTATTGAAAACAAATGGTTTCTTTATAACCATATTTCTTTATAACCATATTTTTTACTTATGAGTAAAAAATTGAGAATGTTCTTTTGACTGCATTTTCTTAACCATCTCCAGGGTGCAGAAAACCATAGGGAAGAATACTGAAAATATTTCAACCTGTATTTGACATTATAAGAAAGGAAATGGAATACATTGTGCTATGTTCCAAAAAAAAAAAAATTATTTACAAATTTATAGACAATCGACTAAAGTCATGGACAGTTTTTAATTTTAGGCTGTCTTCAAAACAAGCCATATTTAAACAAAGATACAGCAATGGACTTACTATGGCCAATTACAATGTAGTTTATATTCCACTAGAGAATATACCATATATTCTTAACAGTATACTTACATATTTTAGAATTCCCTTTGTGAATAAAAATTAAGGGGCTTTGTATTACTGGTTATCTTTTTTCTCTTTTTGTTTTCTAATCCTCTCTTGATAACTGCTTAGCTATCACACTTTATGCTTGAAACCTTGTCTTAAAAATCTGCTTTTTTTCATTACATTCTTTGTAATACTTTTAAGTAGAACTCATTTTATCAGCTGGACACCTCATTTATAGAACAAACAGCAGGTACTTACTAATATGAGGGACCTATGGTCATATATAATTTTACAGCTTTACAATTATCTAATCTCTCCTGTACATGAAGCTTTAGGACTGTCAAAAACTTGAACTGTAGACCCAAATGTTTTCAGACTGATGCTGGCTGTTAAGTATCAGCAAACACTCCATAGTTTTCATAGTACTGTTGCTGTATTTTCAGCACAATTACCATGTTTTGTGACCTATAACCGAGAAAAAATAATAGTTTTTTTTATAGCAGAGAATGAGTTGAAATATGTATAATCAGCATGGGATGACAGGCAGAATATTTCTGTCAAAATATATTGATTTCTAAAATTCTACTTATGTGTAATGGGCAATAATAATAATTTAAAGTCCTATTTACTTCTGAATTTAAGTACTACCTCATTTATATTAATTTTTTGCCTGCTGTAAATTCTTTGGTTTCAAAAGAATTTCCTCTGATTTACACAGGTGCTAGCAAAACTACCATCATTCCTTTAAAACTTCATATATTACAGTTATTTACACAGAGGAAAAAAAAAAGGCACTGACAGAGATTAGAGCTTCACACGTGTAGCAAGAGATGACTGGGATCTTAGAGAGTTTATTATCTTGAACAGTTAGGGCAGACAAAGTCAGCACAGTTGTACTGGATGCAGCAAACAAAGATATTCAGGGCAGACCAAGAAATACTGAGGTGAAGCAACACTCCAAAGGTCACATAGCAGGTCAGTGACCAAGATGTGAAGAACACCACGATTTCCTGACACTCAGCTCAGTGTCTGAGCTTACGCTTTCTGCAGAAACACACAAAAAGCCTAGGAACTATAAATCACATGCTCTGTGCAAGACCACTGTACTGCTGAAACAAGCGTGTCAGAAACCCAACTTAAGAGGTCAGCTCTGGCACTACTTAGACTCTTAAAAAAAAATCCCATAAAACTTACCAACTGTGTTTCCTTAAAGTACTTTAATTAGTTGAGTTATTTAATGTTTCTGTCTTCCTAGAGCTTTTCTTACTTCTCTGTAGCCCTTTTGGCGTGTGCCTTGGGAAATTAGTTCCCAACTTGCTAAGTTACTGTGGACACTTCATGAGACCCTGTATATGAGTGCTTTATGTTCTCCCTGCTTCAGCTCACTTTCTTAGCAATTTGATTGACATACATTAAACAATTATTTCTACATAAACTCTTAAATAAATCATTACTGGAGACCTTTTTCCTCCTTTCCAAGTTTTGCTGGTTTTCCTGTTTTTTGCCAAAAGGCTTTCTAATCACTTCAAGTCCAGAGCCTTTAGTATGTACTCATATATCCATCCCTGAAGTCTTTCAATTACTTTTTTTCAGTCAACATTGTTTCTGTCTTTTAGACCCCGAACTGGTCATTATCTTAAAACTAAGCCTCTTTCTATGTCCAGCAGAGAGCTGAGTAAGAGCTTTAAAAAGAAGTCTCTCCAATCAATTTAAAGAAATCCCAGGTGGATCTAGACCCTTCCAGGAAGTGCAGTGAAGAGTCTCCAAGTAGTGCCCAGCTGGTCCAGGTGATCTTGCTTCAATCTCGTTCTCTGTTAAACTTGGGTGATTTTTTTTTTACTGAGGCACAAACAGGATTTTTTTGAGAGACGGTGAAAACAGTCTGATGTCGCTGTCGAGCGCTAGCCGAGTGCAAGAACCAGACTGGATCGGGTGAGGCGGAATTCTGATTTTATTATTTAATTCTAAAACTTATATAGACTTTTAAAAGTTTCTCCGGATTGGGTTAATTCAAAACCTCCCCCTAGGCCCATAGGCCAGGTAGAACTGTCCATCTTTCCAGAGACAGTTTCAATAACATCCAAACCTTATCTTTATTTATAGAACACAGGGAGAAGAAGAGAAAAATTCCCATGGGAAAGAATCTGTGCTACCACAGTCTCCTGTTCAGTTCAAGTTTGTTGGATCTGTTCACACACTATGTACCACTATGGAGTCATAGTCTGTGAAAATGGTTCTCATGCACTCTAAGTAGAATGAAAATAGCACCATTATCAACAAAATCACCTGTGTATGTCAGACATGCATCTAAACTTTGCACAAGACATACATGCACAGCTACAAAGACCTGACATACCTTACAACTTGATTACATAGTTGAATCATCTAAATCAACATCCCAAAATTCTTAATACAGAATTAGATAAAAAGTAGGCTATTAAAACATTCAGTGTATTTTAAGCTACATCTGTTATGGTCTTTACCTACCATAGTCAAAAATCAAGGTGAAGTGTTATCTTTCCACATCTAAAAAAGCAGAGAAAAAGTAGAGTAAGGAAAAGCTTTTCAGCATCTTCCTCTTTATTCTTCCTTTTTATTTCTCAAGATTTTATCCATTAAGACATCTACATTATATGCTGTTCCTGGCACACCGTAGATATAACTAACCATATGCCTTCTGTAAACTGTAAGAATTCAGCCATTCAGTTCATTCATTAAAATTCACAAGGCCTATTATTCTGTTTACAGTCTAATAGATATTCACTGTCACTATTCAGGCCTCTTATTCAATTTGCCTAAATCCCAGATGCAGAGTAATCCTGATGGAGATTAGCTTAATTTATCACCAATTTCTTCTCAGAACCAAGAAGGGTTGTATTTCATAATAAAAGCTGTTTCTCCTTTTTTTCCTGAAGTAGCATGTACAATGAAGAAGAAGCAATAAATGCCTAATTTTTTTTAATGGTGAGGTGCTGCGCTGACCACTAGCCGCCCGGTGGCGTGGCAGGCGACAACTGCTGTCCTCCTGCGCAGGACACTCCAAGAGTTCCAGGTGCGACAGCACACCGCAGGGATCTTTGCAGCTACAGGGCGCTGATGGTTGCTCTCGGGAGCCACAGCTCACCCAGAGAGCCAGTTGCCAGAAGCCGGATAGGTTGGCGAGATCAGGGTGGAAGGTCGCAGCAGGTGAAGGCAAAGAATGAAGGAGGGCTCAGGTGCCAGTATAATCCAAGCCTTTTATTGAAGGGAGGTCTTGGAGGGGACTAGCCACCAGAGCCTAGCGGTTGGACTGGCTTGCTCAGCGACAGTTACATGAGGTTAAATAGGGAGGAGGGGAAAGGAGAGGAACGAAGATACAGCCAACCAGGGAATGACAAGGGGATGACAGATAGCCAATCACATAACATAAAGGGAGGAACTTATTTGAACTAACCAATCAAGTCAATAACTGAAAAGAACTTTCCAGAACTTAATTGACTATGTAATGAACTACTTATTAAACATAACCCAAACCAACGCATAATGAACCAAGGGAGACAGAGGGTTCTAGAAACCAGGGAGGAGACGTGTCCAGGGGAACGCCCAGTAGGCGATGCTGTTATACCCCTGCCTCCTCCTCCAGTCCACCCCCAGAGGCGGAGTCATGGGCAGGGAAATCAACCCACCGAATGCCTGTCACTCAGAAAGTGGGTTGAGCCACCGCCACAGTGAGATTTTCTCAGTTACACAAATTCTGCTTTGAATATAGAACACCATCTTTTAATGTGTGTATTCTACGGGTAAGACTACTGATTCTCATCATAGTGGAACATATTCCTGGAATCAAATATTATGCTGATTCTGACTGAGCAGATTGGCAGACTTATAATGTACTCCACACAATACAAAATAATCACTCTGGGTATACTTTTCTAGGTAAAGTGTTGACAGTTTGGAGTGTAATAAATGAAATATACTTATCTTTTGGCTCTCAAGTGTTCCCAGTGGGGAAAATTTTCTAGCAACTTGAAGTCATATTAAAGGTGTCCACTTCCAAATCAAAACTGACAGTGCTGATTTATGTGACAATATCTGCTGTTGTTTGCAAAATGTCCCAGTGACTTGCTGAAGAAATCTTTGTTTGGTCAAACGACACTTCCAAATTGGCACAGTTCAGATAAAATTGCGTAAAATTTCCAAAATAAGCCAGTTTTCATCTGTACAGGATACCATAGTTCTATTTCCACAAAAAGTTATTCTGTTTTTGCCAAGTACTGAATTTTAGTTATCCATTATGTGCTTTTTTTTTTTCAGATAAAGAAACAAATTACCATTCTGCATCTGATCTGGGTACCCATCTGAAAAACTGTGTCCCGTCATCCTGGGCCCGAAGACGTTGGAGCAGTAGTACTGCCAGGAAAATTGAATCCACAGGGTTTGATAATACATTCAGCAACATGAAAGTTCTGTGAAGAATATCTCTTGCTGTCGCACTGCAACTGGAGAATTCTGAGAGTCCCCTGCAAGGATTTCCTACTGTCTGAAGAACTGACTTTGTGATTGAAAGTTGTAGCGGGTTTGGTTTGATTTCCCGGCCAATGCACCAAATGTGTAGTGCTTTCAGTTCACCTTTTTATCTTTTTTGAGATAGGAGATTTGGAGGAATGCAAAACAGGCTCAAAACTTAAAGAATATGAAAAGGTTTATTAATAGAATTAAATGAGAAAAGAAAATAATAAGAAATTAAAGCAAAATCCCTCTTTTTACTCGCACACACCCTCCTCCCTTTACTCTTCCCCAAACCAGCACAAATGATAACACCACATAATTCTTGGTGTGGTCCCCTTTTCACATAGGCTGCATTCAGAATCCTTCATCACCCCCCCATGTCTTTAAATGGATTAAAGAGAAAAACAGTTTGGAACATTACAGATACCACCACGGTTTGCAAGCAATTTTAAGCTCCGCGCGGCAAGTGCGGCTCTGCCCTCTTTCTTCTCCGTCGCCATTTTGGATTTACTTGCTTTCTCTTTCTCTCTGACCTCGGAGACGCCAAGAT
Source organism: Aleadryas rufinucha (assembly GCA_013397815.1). Taxonomy (NCBI): domain Eukaryota; kingdom Metazoa; phylum Chordata; class Aves; order Passeriformes; genus Aleadryas; species Aleadryas rufinucha. Next base: position 187,454 of record VZTH01019345.1, on the reverse strand, counting down.
GAAAAATAATCTCCGTTGTACGGGCTTCATGATGAAGAGAAACCCCATTCACTTTGTGCTGCTGGCTTCTATGATGTTAGTCTCTTAGCTCCATCGGCCTCTGCCAGAATCTCCGCAGCCACGTGGGGGGAGGGAGGGCAGTCCTCAGAAGCCTCTGCTGGATGGTTGCAGCTACTTGCAGCGATTATAGTTGTTCCTCAGCTGCTGAGATCTGAGGGATTCTCCCGCCGGCACGCTGGCATCCCAGGGCCATGCCCCAGCACCGGAGGTGGGGGGCGGGGGGAAGCTCGAGGCCGCTCTGAGGAGCAGAACCTCAGCTCCATCTTCCCCCCACTCCCGCAGGAATGGCAAAACCCCCCAAAGAGGGAACTTCCTGTCTTCCCCAGGCTTAAATATGGAAATTCCGAAAAGCGCTACTGGTCAAACGAGCTGTCTGTCAGCTTAGGCTCAACCTACCACAAAAGTACAGACAGTAGCAATGTACTTGTGTTGCTCTCATGTTGTAAAGCAGACAATAAAAAACAACTGAATATTTCCCAAATATTTGTGCCTTCCAACCCAAATAATTACCTAATTTTTTTAAAGTTTTGTTTATAGATAAAGAGCAAATAGGACATGATCTGTATACACCCATCATCAGAAGAACATATTTCCTAGCAACGCTGTATCTTGAACCAACACAGAACAGTTCAAGAGAAAAAGACAATGATAGTAAATAACAGGAATTTGCCAAATAATAGGATTTTTTAATGTGGCCTGTCATTAATTCCCTATTGTTTGCAACAGGACAAAGTTCCATGTAATATTTTCAATTAGCACTGCCACTAAGGGGCAGTCCCAGCACCTCCAGCCTGCAGCCATGTAAACCTGTCCCTGTTCTGATCCTCTGTGGTACACAAAAGCTGGTGGTGTGGGTTTTTAGATGGTTAACTGAATTTTCATGAACTAGCTCACGATTGACCCAGATAACATCTATGATGACATTTCAGAAATGGAGTAGGGAGGAAGTTTTGTAAGGGCAGAAATGAGGAGTGGGGTTCACTCGGGGGTGTAACTTTTCAACAGAAGTGTTAACTTACCTAAACCTACATTTTGAACTACAGCCCAAGACAGCAGTGAGGAAATAAGCCACGGCAAAACTTACATCAGTAGTCAAGGTAAACTGCAGAAAGGTAATAGAGATTGACATATATTAAGATATACCTTATATCTTAATGAATACCTATTCATTAAGATATAAGGTATCTGACTGAATGGCAAATAACTGGCAGAACACCACTTGGCCAAGCAGAGGTGATATAAGTCTTCTAACACATGTGGCTGTTGAACACAGATGTATGTCAAAGGAGAGAGCGGAGGGGGAAATGCACCTAGCTTAAGCACTGCTCTGAGTAGCCAAAATGAGGGCAGCTGTCTTAAGAGGGTGAGTGTTAGATCCCAACTTAGATCTATTAAGCTTGCCAAGTGAACTGCCATGGGTCTTGATTTTGGCAGCCAATTTTATCAGATGGTTGTACTGGAGACCTATCAAGAACAATGCCAGAACACACCAGATGTGCACTGTGCTGCAGCGGGTATCCTCTGTGGAAGGCACACAAGTCCCAAATGACAGAGGCATTATGGAAGTGAGAAGTGCACTCAACTGATTTCAAAGCATTCAGCTGCCATCACCTATTCATTACTGCCACAGTTGACTATAGATGCCTTATCAAAACAATCCTTCTCAAGGTCAGAAAAGTTCTGATATTCTCATGCTCAGGTAGGTGTCATTACCACAGATTAAAATGAGTTTTGCTGATGTACAAGTCAAATGGGACAGACAACACTACTGAGTCTCGGCTTACAAAGGTCTCTAACAGAAACATATGGTCAAAGTCTAGAGGAGCATTAAAAAAAAGAACATGTTGGAACACAGAATTCATGCAGGATTTTGGACAGTTTCATAATAAACTAATATGTTGTATTGTATTTTCAATAGAAATCCTGTCAAGCAGTCTAATAGCAATTTTTAACTTTATCCAATGGCTGTTTTCTGCATGAGTTCTCACAAGAACTACAAACACACAACAAATAACACTTTGCTCTGGTTGCTGTGCTGCACATAACTGGCAGGATCCACCTGAGGATCGGAGAGTACATGTTATAGAAAATCCTGAGCAATGGTACACCAAAAAATTGAATGCATGATTCAAAGAGAATTTATGGTGCTAATAGAAATGAGATGGGATAAAGATGCAAGCTCTAGAAAACGCATCTGAAGTATTCTCAGTGTCACCTGATCCCTCTTCCAGGTAGTTTGCATTTTTCTGTAATAAAAATGCCTTATCTGGCCTAGTTGACATACTTGCAGCCTTACTTTCATTATTATTTCTTAGTCTTTATAAATACCATGTGCCGCGGCTACCCAGGCAGCCCGGTGAGCCTGGTAGGCGACATAGCTTCTGTCCTCCCACATGGACACTCGCCTGATAAATTGGGCTGCGGCAACGGAGATGAAAGACGAAGGAGGCGCTCTCTTTGCTTAATCCGTGTCTTTATTTCCCTGCCCCAAGCATGGGAAACAGGAAGGCATGAAGGGAGCAACCTAAAGCCTGGCCTTAATAGAATGGCCTCAGCCCCCGGACGTGACCGGAGAGCTGGAATCCTCTGAGTCCTGCCAGGACGTGACCTGCACAGGGAACCCAGGGAGCCATTCTGCCCCCGGGCAAAGCCCTGGGGTCCAGTCTTATGGAAAGGCTCAGGAATGGCGATGGAATGGCGCCGACTGGCTGTTGCAGGGGAAAGTTATACAGGGGGAGGAGAATGGGAGGTACAAGGATACAACCAATAAAGAAATGATAAGGAGTGACACATAACCAATCATAACATACAAGAGGAGGAACTTATTTAAATCAACCAATGAGAAACATAACAGAACAGAACTTTCTAGACATTAATTGCTTAATCAATGAACTTATTATTAAACATAAATTGACTTAGCCAATGAGTGACTTAGGGGCTAAGAGGGTTCTGGAATCAGGGAGGAGATGAGCCTTGGAGTGGCACCCAGTGGGTGGAGAGGGAAAACCCATGTCTCCTCTTCAGATCTGCCCTCAGAGGCAGAACCCAAGGCGGGGAAATCCACCCACTAAATGTCCTCTCTGATGTACAGCCCAAAATGGGCTGACGCACCGCAGCAACCATGGAAAAATTTTATCAGAATATGAATTTTGTTAAAATGTTGAATAATCAAGTTTAGTTCTGATCAGTACGGAGCTCTAAAAAACACCTACATTTTATGATTTATTTTTCAGAACAACTGCATGAACTATTTTTAATCCATTTAACATAATACTGATATTGCATAGCCTATTTTTTTTATCTGAACTTCTCAGTAGTAGATCAGACATCTTAAAATAAGTCTATTAAAACCAATAGTAACCTTTATCAACTGACTTGTACTACTCTCCAGAAGAAAACCCAGATTTACTCAAGACAGTTAACATTCCATAAAGGCATTCTAAGAAGTACAACTATACTCTCACGCTTTAATACTTTAATAATTGAATTTTGTATCAGTATTTTATTCAGGTATTAGGCCAGACTAATGAATATAAAATACTGCCTTTTCTGAATATTGACTCAATATTATCATTCTTTTAGACTCTAGGCAGTGTTATAATATATATGCACTAACTTTGAATACTTATTCAAAATGAGGATCATCAAGAGAAAAATTTCTTAACCAGCTCTGTAAAGTTGTACGCTATAAAAATTCTCAGTTCAAAAATACTACTTCTTTCTAGAAAATGTTAAAAATCTTTCCTTGGCTACTAATAGATTAAGGATGTTTCAGCATCTTCATAAGACATCAGCCTGCTTAATTCCAGAAACAAAACATAAATATTCATTGACCTCCATCTTTACACAGTTACAGAGTTGTTTTATCTAATAATAGATTGTACCTGCCCTGTAACAGCTACCTTAGTAGTAGTACATTTTTAAATCCTGCCCATTTACTACTGTTCTTGGCCTTGCTACCCACATATTTCCTCTTGATTTCCCTTTCTTCTCCATCTTTCATACTCCATTGTCGCTTATATTTTCAGGTTATTATCTATAATCCATTTTCCACTTTGTTTATATTGCCTTTTATTTCTAAATATTTTGCTCTTTTTCCTACCAAAATGAAATAGGTATTTATAAGGAGCTACCATCTAATTATGCAACAGTGGTTTTTTGGTTACTTAATAAACTGTTACAGTCCACAAATTCTACAGTTCTTATTTCCTACTAGCCTAAATCTTCCTCATTACAGCTTTGGAGAAATGAGCTGCTCTGAATGAACCTATTTTAGGCATCCTGTTGGTTCCTACTGAAAGTCATTCAGGACATAATGCCTGATCCCTATCCCACACTCCAACAAAAATAAATCCAATAATTACTTAGTCTGTATTGGATTCAGCAGCTTTTGTTTACAAGTATTCCTTTCACCATTTTTGGAAACTATTACTAGATTCTACAATCTAGCGATGTTAGTTCATTGTCTAAGTGTCCCAAATTGGGGTGACCACAGCAATGCAATATTTTATAACATTACATTACAAATATGTGCTCAATTAGTAACTCATCATATCCTCTAATGCGATCCAGTGGTGCATATTGAACTGCTACCAGAAACCCCTCCCCTAGGTTTTGTAACTTATTATCTTGACCCAAATAGATCCAAGATCTTGTGGTTCTGTGTTATCAGTAGCTCTAAAATCAAGTAACACTGCCTGCTATAAACAGTCACACTCTCTTCTCTGAAGTTCCCCTGTTCTCCCATTAATAGCTGTAACTATTAATTAGAAACTCTGAAATAATTTAATTGTTGTATTTTAAAAAAGAACTATATAATGTCACAAGAGACATGGAATGAGTAGAAAAAGTAACTACATTCAATTTATGAATGAGGAGAAAACTACTCTTGCACTCTGAATTACAAGTAAAGCTTATGAAGTGATCAGAATAGCAGACGAAGATTAGAGGGTCATATAATTTTGTTAACCTCTTTAAGTGATATATATATAGGTTAAACTTGATCTCTATGTAGAAAAACTTATTTGAGTTATGGGAACTGGAGTGAGAATCAAGATCAGGGGACAAAAAACTGACAGCTATATGGAAGAGTAGAAACAACGGAGACCAGACTTCAGAAAAAGAGCTCCTCTTCAAGGGGAAGGAGTACTGCTACTTATTACAGTAAGTACTATCACAATACTTTGTTATAACATCAGATACACAAGAGGTATTTTAACAGGATTTACTTGATATACTGCACAATTCCACTGAATTGTCAAAGATTTTACTTTTGTACAGTGGTATATTGTTATCAGATTTTAGCACTCAACTAAACAAAGTAGTTTACTTATAGACACTATCTTTGTTTTCAAAAAATCTTTCTGCAGAGGAACAGTAGTAAGCAAAAATGTTACTTGAAATATGTATGCATATTCTTTCTATCCAGGCAAGAAAGTATTATTACTATTATTATTATTATTATTATTATTATTATTATTATTATTATTTACTACTACTTGAAGAGAAATTTTCTTATTAATATTTTTTTCACATATAGTGCAACCGGGCAAGTGCTAATGAATATTCACAGTAATTAACAATGAAGCTGTCATCTTATTCAACAATGCATGAAGTTATCATAATAGATGCTAATAGGTGATTCTGCTCACTACAGCCACTTTTGAGAACAGAAGATCTTTTACTTCTCATTTTCTAATTTTTGAAAAACTTTTCGTTACAAAAGTATGTAAAATATTGATAGTATGATTTATCTCCTTATTTTTATAACTGCTGCTTTCACTTTATTCAGTGAAGACATTCCAAAACTCATAGCAGTCTGAATGGAGACTGAATTGCTTCTCTCTGTCATCAATGACATAGGAGAACTTAATTAAAAATAATAGATAATACATCAGATTAATTCAGGCTTTCCCCTATTTAGCCAAAAATAAGCATGCAGCTGTGGAAAGAACACCTTTTCTTCCTCTTAGAGTAAGCATTCAGTATTAGAAGAAAGCACATTTTCTCTCAATGAAAATTTAGTTTGTTAGGCACACTAACAAACAAGGCAGCATATTTCTGAATGAACGGGCACAGTGATCAGTTTTATACTTCTTTTGCAACAGTTACATCAAAAGGCAAACAGAAAATAGCCTTTATTTTAAACATAAACTTTAAAAATAAAATAACTCATTTTTTAAATAACAGGCACTTTTTTTGTGAAAACCAATCATTATTTTCACCTTAGATAATTTAGCTTATGAATTATTTGAATTTAGAATTTTAAAGCGCATTCGACATCATTCAGTCGTTTTTCATAAAGAATTTTATATGAACTTTGCAACTAAACTGAACATGGGATGATTTCAGGCAAATGCTAAAGGTCTGAAAACTGCTACGTAGAGTGACTTTTCATCTGATGATGACAGAAAGAAGATGTAATGCTCAAGTATTTAAGTTACTAAATTTCAATCCAGAGTTGAAAGTTGTTCTTGAAGGATAACTATACATGTCTTCTTTTTCCAGTGCATCAAAAATACCATTACTCTTTACTTTGAATGCTTCAGACTTGCTCAAACGTATCTGAAAGCAGCTCACTTCTACAGAAATCCAAGAGCAGTAGAGAAGTGGCTCTGTTTCATGGGGTAATAAGCAACAGCCTTCTTTGAAAGTTGGTATAGGGTAGCTATACGCTAAATTAATAAAATCAAAAAATATTCTGAGTTGGAAGAGATCCGCAAGGATCATCAAAGTCCAACTCCTGGCCCTGCTCAGCACCATTCTCAAGAGTCACACCATCTGCCTGAGAGCACTGTCCAAACACTACCTGAAATCTGTCAGGCTGGTGCTGTGACCACTTCCCTGGAAGGAATATAAGGAAACAATATTCTACATACTGCTCTTAAAACTGCTTTCAATTTTCCAACATAGAGGCTTCCTTATTTAGTATTTCTAAAACAAGAAGCATAAGCCTATGGAAAATGAGGTAATTCACAGTAATCAATAGATACGAATTATTATATTAAATGTGTTGGGATTTTTTTTGCTGCAAAGTAATCTGATACACAACTAAGCACTTTTTTTGGGAACAAGTATATGGCAGCCATGTATAAAAAGATGACCAATAAAAGTTACAGAAGTCTTTGAAAGTCTGGGAGAGAGGCTGATTCCTCCTCCTCATTCAGACCTGACACCAGAACACTGCAAGAACTACAAATATTGTTCTGGAACAATATTTCCCTGGAACAGGGAATGCATCAAAGCCTTGCTTAATCTTTTACATTTTGCTTTCCATCAAAAATACATTTATTCAGGTGAACACTCAAAAGAAAATCAACATTCAAACCTTCACAGATGTCTTGAACTCTTCTACTTTGTCACTGGTGAGCAGCAGTTCCTTCTGTAGAGTTTCCAAAGCCTGTGCACTCTGTTTAGCCAAGCCATGTAGTTGTTGAGACGCAGCAGTTTCAAGGTCGGTCATAGCACATTCAGTCTCAATCATTTTGCTTTCTAGTTTGGTAAGCCTGAGATCCTGAAATGCATCCACAGAGACACAGCAGTGCTATGATAAAAGCTGATAGGGAGGTATAGTAGATTACAAAAAGTGAATGAACAAACCAAGCTCCCACACCATGGTTGCCATCACAGAATACTTCACTTCCAACATATATTATGTAGTTTCATGGTAAAAAGTAATTTCATTTTCAGTCATTGTGCCCATGTTTCAGTATCTAAATTTCAGAGATATGACTGAATAACATCAGAGAAACCAATTATTATTATTCTGCTATTTTCTCCCTTTCTCTACTGAAAGTTTAAGATGATGACCTTGCAACTTTTCATTTGAAAATAAGGTATGAAGAAGTTCCACAGAGGAGCCATCAAAACTCTAATTATACCTCTTTTTCCAACTCATCTTTAGCCTTGCGATACATCTGCTCATACTCAGACTTCTCTTTCATAGCTACATTAAATCTTTGTTTCAGTAAGTCAATGGAAGCTGTTTTGTCTTCAGCCAGTGCCTTCACCTGAAATATTGAAAGGCCAAGAGCATTGGTTATCAAGATAGAAAACTTAGAATATAATCAGAACTAAGCATACCTATATTACATAAACATACATAACTATATAAATAACTTTACTGAAGTATCTTTTTCTGAAATTGCAGACTTTAATAAATCTCTACTGCTGATCCAATAGAGATCAGTTTGCAATCTTGTTATATAAAGTTTTGACTTGTATTAAATATATAAAAAGCTCTTCATTTGCAGAGCTGTTTGTTCATATATATTTTAGACTTACAGTAATTGCAAAAGGGAGTAAACGACAACTTCCGCTAATTTCTTTTGTCAGAGATAAAAACGTAAATTCAAACTCAGCTGAGAAAATAACTGTCTATATGCTAATACTCTGTAAAGGTTCTTTGATAATGATTATCTAATGCAAACACTGATTGGGGGTAAAATGAAAAAAAACAATGCTCCTAAAAATCATTCAGCTTTCTTGTAGTGCTAATCACAAAGTTTTCCTGACAATATTGAGTAACAGGGAATTTCTTTGATCTTTTGCTGAAGATAATGTAAAATTTATCTAGCTGATTTTCCACATGGAATAATCAAAATAATGTATGGAATATGATTCTCTGGAAATGCAATGCTTAAAATAGTCAAAGTACAGCACTAAAGCACATCATTCTATGCTAAATCTTTTATCTGAAACCAAAACCAGGTATTTTTCTCATGTCATATCTTAGCTCCCTTGCTTACTTATGATCTCACTTTCTGGCTGTGGATTTCTTAATAACACCTTATCTTTAGCATGGAGGGTTATACAGTAGCTCTCTTTGGAGCTGAAAATGCTGTATGACTGCAAGCAGAAATAGTGCTTGTGATATTCAGCAAGCACTTTCATTCTAGGCAAACAAAAGCAAACTGGCAGATTGTTTATTTCTATTTTGGGTTCAGAAGCTGCATAACCTGACAGACAACCAAACATCATGATCTTTTTCTGGCACCAAAGGCCAAAGTGCAATACATCAGTTGGATAACACAGAAATATGCCAAACCATATACAAGTTCTCTTACCTTCAGTGAACTCATCCTAAAATTTTGCAGGAGAAAATAATTTGCTATAGAAGTCAAGCACTACCTGCACAGTTAGAATTTCTTTAAGCTAAGAACTGTGAATCATTCATAACACTGCAGTAGAAAATAGATTAACATATTAAAGCATTTAAATACTATAGCCAGGAGAGATGCATGGACTTCATTAGCATATGTCATGTAAAATTGCCCTTGTTTCAGGTCTACTATATTTTATGAACTTAGAGTGCATAAAACTAAATCCCACTACTTAGAGCATATCCTTGCAACTGTGTGTTCTGAATACTTTAATATTTAATTGCACCTATAATGAAGAGAAATTAAATTATGCTGAATCTGTTCAAGCTATCACCATATACTGATTTCAAATACACAAATTATAGTGGAGGGAATTACACCCTTCAATTAACTGTATGTTCTTTGCTTTAAGCAATATATTGATTTAGTATGTATAGTGTGTTGAAGTAACTTCTGTAAATCCACCAGCTTCTGTTTTTCTGAAAACTAGGAATAGCAAGAAAGAAGTACCTTTCTCTCAAGACTTTCCAATGTTTCATTTGAGGTTTTCTCATTTTCTTGATTTGCTTTTAGGCGAGACCTTAAGTCTTCTATCAAATGTCTTTTCATAGTAAGGTCCCTCTCAAACTGAGAAATTCTGCAGGGGAAGAAACTGGACTGCATATCACTGCTAGAAAATTTGGTTAATGTGCAACTAAAAGGTATAAAGGCAGTAGACAATCTATCATGCCTGTAGCTTTAGAATACTTTTAAAAAGAAAAGCTGATGCAGTTCTTGCAATCTACCCTGTTCTCAAGTACCGAACCCAGTTTCAGTCTCTTATTAACAGACCCATTTCTAAATATGCAATATATTTGTGATTTGCTTTTTGCTTGCCTGAACTGATATCACAATAATTCTTAAACTATTATCAAAAAAAGGGAAAATAAACCTGCTGAGCTCACAAAATTTAATTAATTAAATTCCTTTGGTGTCTCAAACAATAATTGAAACAATATTTTTTGCAAAATTACTTTCAAAAGAAAGTGAAATGGGGAAACCTCCTTTCATCCAACTGAGTAAAATACAGAAATAGTTAAAAAAACTCTCTCCCTGTGTGTCAGATGACATAAAATGCAAAAACTAGAAATAACATCAGCTTTTGTCAGAAACTTCTCAAAAAACCCCCCAAACTCTCATGTACTAAAAAGTAATCTTTGTTCAATGAAAAAAATATGCCTTATACAATATGCTTCCACTATTATTACACAAATTAATATTTTAAAGATAAACATAAGCAATACCTAAATATGTCCAGGTATCTGTATCTTTTTCCAATGGAAGAAAAATGAATGGTAGTATGTTCAGGAATACAACACTGTTAATACAATGTCAATACCATATTAAAAAGACCCCCAGGAAAACAGTGCATCTAAAAATTTCTTTGATCTATTTCACCTTTACACTCTTACTATTATTTTGGTTATTATATCTTACAGCTTATGAAAAACCAGTATCTATTTTATCAAGAAAGCATGCTATCCAATAACTATTTTGAATTTAAAATCTTATGGTGAAAAAATTCAGTTTCACTTTGAAACAGAAAATAAACAATCAGCACAATTTAACTGTTTTAAGAGCTCTCTATTTTTCAAATGAAATTATTTCAGATAAACTGCATTCTTTGTTTAATTAAAAAAAACAGAGAAGGTAAACTCTTGGGCAGACAAGAAATTCAGATACACTGATAGCTTTTTTATAGTTTATAAAAAAACTGTACTGAAGAACAGTATAATATCAGTTACAGTAGGCAGAATAAAGATCTCGGTTGCATACTTGACAATTTTTTAATTTCAAAATGAATAGCAAACCTGATCAATTCAAATAGAAACAAATACAACTGTCCTTTTGAACTTTTTTACAAATATAAGTGTAGCTATTTAATCTTATTTAAGCATCTGAACCTTGACATGTCTCTTAGCCCCTAGGCAAAGAATTACTGAATTTGAAAGACTGTGTTTAACAGTGCTGAGGAATTCATTTCAACTTACATCAAGGATAAAATAGCCTACTCTAGAGTCTGAGTTCTGACTTAAGGTATCCTTATTGCCATACAGATACTGTAGCTAGCTAATCACTCATCAGTTTAAAAAACCGAAATTTAAGCATATACTGCTCCAGTTTCAAAAAAACCCCGTAACAGCATGCAAGGCTGCAATATAAAGAATACATCGTTCTCTTAAAAATCTAAGAACAGTTAACGTTATAGCGATTTTACAGCTGCCACTGGGTGGCACCAGACACAATGGATAGAAGAGTGACCATACTTCACTTGTAGTTCCCGAATCCATTCTTCTTTCTCCTGGGCTTGACTTTTTAGTGACTTAATGGTGGTCGATTGCTTAGTGGTTTCAGTATTCGAATTCTATATTGAAAAATGTTTACATATAAATAAAGTAGACTGAATGTGATCACAGTCAACAGTAAATTTTGGAAAAAAATATCTGTGTAAATTTCCATGTATTTTATGAAGGTTCTTAGAAATTAGCTGGTAAAAAGGAGCATTCTTACTTTCTAGAAACACTTAAGCAGAAGTACATTTCTTGGAAAATATGAAGAAAATCAGTACTTTTCCATTGTTCTAATAATGTATGATTAATAGATGTTCCCTGGGACACTTGCAAGCACCAATCAGGACCACATTTTCTCTTGCATAGCATGGTCAGAAGAAAAGGTAACAGAAGAGAAGTAAAACTGGATCTTCATTTGAACTACATCTTTGAATAGTATAGTTCTACAGCACAAAGAGTCTACATCTATACTGCACAAGAATGTCCAATAATTCCTTTTATCTTGAGTATTAGGAAATACAAGACAATTTACAAGAGTGGTTGTTTTTATGTCTCCTGAAATGCAAAGCACAAGACAAAGACATTTCCATTTGGCTGTACTAACACAACAACAAGCAGGTATGATCCTAATTTTCAGGCACATGTCATTCCAGTGAAAGACAATTTTACAGTTGTTGGCCATTCCTCATCTGAATATAATAAGAAAAGAAGTGCCTCTATTCCTCCGTGCTATTACACATATCATCTACCCAAGATCTAAATTCAGAACAACTGAATCAAGTCTACAAAAAAAAAAAAAAAAA